>JARACY010006319.1:0-17679 GCA_029255725.1 Scrobipalpa atriplicella
GCATAAATCATAAGTGGGCAGAGAGCACTGGTCGGCTTAGTAAAAAAGGTTACGCCGTGGGTGACAAGGGGAATATCGGAAATAACATACATACATACACACACATACACAAATCACGCCTTTATCCCTAATGGTCTAGGGGTCGATGGTCTAGAGTCAAAATAATGTGCAAATCTTAGTTCGTAAAGGATATATGTTGAAATCCTCGACATACCTACCTATTTGCTAAAACTGATTTGCCGGTGGCAGACATCAGTATGACGAAGAATGAAAAATTCGACTCTACATTCTGAATTCATAAGTATCTACCTATTCAGCACTTAGAAATTCAATGAAGTAGCAAGAGATTTGATATATTCCAATGTTCATTGACAAAATATTACTTCCATGCTGGACTGGGAGTGATAGAAAAACATAGAATGTGCCAGTTGCATCTCCTCCCGGGCATGCTGTAAAAACCAGCGAAGGGATTTGAGGGTTTCGGTGTTTGCAATTTAGGCGATGGACTGACAACCCACCACTATAGCAATATACATAATCATCTATAATAAATAACCCTCAAAAATTTTAATTTTTAGTTATTCATGATAATACGTATAAGTGGTTGTGTAGTAAAATACATAAAATTGTGGAACGAGTCCCAGAGTTTCTTTCATAACAAACTAGACAAGTACAACTGATACGTCTGTCCACTAGAGTCTAGTATTAACATAAGTACTAACAAAATACCTACTATGTTATTACCTAGTCTAGTAATTGCTGGATAGTAAAACGATGTCATTTTGACTGAGAAATGAATATGCAGTCTTTCATTACATTACTATAAACATAGTTACTGCATTGACACGGTGCATAGCTGTCATAACTATTGTATTGTTCGTTATGTTACGTCTATTATGCTCTCACCTAATATTTACCTTACGAATGTTTGGCATAGTTTATACATAAGATCTTGGATACAATATCATTCACATACTAATAATGATAAAGTTCGTAGGTATGTTCTATGCTGTTCTCTTCTATGCTGGACTGGGAGCGATAGAAAAACATAGAATGTGCCAGCTGCATCTCCTCCCGGGCATGCTGTAAAAACCAGCTAAGCGATTCGAGGGTTTAAGTGTATTGCAATTTATAGGCGATGGGCTGACAACCTGTCGCTATAGCAATATACATTATCATCTGTAATAAATAACCCTCAAAACTTGTCAGACGTGGCGGAACGACTTTTGTTTAGGTCGTTTTTGCTCTGCCTACCCCTCTAGGGATAAAGGCGTGATTTGTGTATGTGTGTGTATGTATGTATGTTATTTCCGATATTCCCCTTGTCACCCACGGCGTAACCTTTTTTACTAAGCCGACCAGTGCTCTCTGCCCACTTATGATTTATGCCTTTTAGTCGGGAGTGCCTAAAGCGTAGTGTACGTAAGTCTATGTATATATCTATGTAAATACGCAAAAATACTTTAGTTGAAGTAACTTTCTGCATCGTCAAGGTCGTGCGAGTGCGTTCCTATGAAAATGCAGTAGGCCACAAGTGCCACAACACAAGTACCTAGTATGCATCGATGCTGGTAAAATATACGCGTTTTATGTGCATGCATATACAACATGTAACAGAAAGGGTATATGCATCGTGAAATGTGTGAATCTACCCATGAACCTGAACAACTTTCCCTAAGAAACATTGGTCGAAAAACGAAAAAAAAAATTATGACCTTTCATACAAAATGCATCAGCTGATAGCGTATTTAGTATGGGAAGTCAATATTTTTTTTCGTTTTTCGACCAATGTTCCTTAGGGAAAGTTGTTCAGTATCATGGGTAGATTCACACATTTCTCGATGCATATACCCATTCTGTTACACGTTGTAGTGTTATTTGTTTACAATTTACATATTTATACTTTGTTTGACCATAAATGATTTAATTAATTACTGAACTTAACGATCGGATACAGACATAAATATTGTCATTTTATAGGGTGTCACATATTTTAATTTTTACCTAATGATTATGACAACTTTAGTCATATTGAGCTATTTTAAAAACATCTATAACAACAATTGTTTCCTACGCCAAAACAATAAATAAAAACATAAACCTTCTTTCCAGCTTATCATCACTTCCACAAGCAGAACCCATAACACCAGCCCTACTCCTGACTCCACTCATCAACCAGAACAAGACTGACGAAGCCCGTAACCGCTCAACAGTTGACTCTGCACTATTCCTTAACGTCAGCAGTCACGCTGGTTTCCTCACCGTAGACCCTGCAAGGAACTCCAATACGTTCTTCTGGTACTTCCCTGTGGAAGGCCAGCCGGTGGAGAAGACACCATGGATTATTTGGCTCCAAGGAGGCCCGGGCGTTTCGGGTCTGGCTGGACTCTTCGATGAGATTGGACCCTTCGAGTACAAGGATGGAGGGTTGAAGCGTAAGTATTTATTATTTAAGAGACGACCTACGAGTAGGTGCCAGCATCCTGAAAGGCTTGGTTTGCGTGTGTGTATGTAATTTCACTGTTGTTCAGCGCAAAGGAACTTGGTTTGGATTGTTTCGCTGGCTAAGTGAGGAATGGCGTCATTAATTTAAGGCATCGTTGATTCTCGTTCGGTCAATTCTGGTATTTACTTACGAGTAACTCGGCCTAGACTTGACTCTTCAAAAGCATATTTACCAAAAAAACACTATGCTTTAAAAGACATGTTATGCTCTTACCCTATTAGCTATACTCCATTCGTTTTTAAGAAATATTTTTGCTATATTATACCACTGACTTAGAGTATAGGAAGTAAATAACAGACTCTATTTGGCGCCTGCCGATAAAGTTTCCACCAAATCGGGGATCCCATTACATGTGGTATTACATAAGATTCAATCTGAAATAAATTTCACTTCTACACACATTCAGGTTGCAGTATGAAATGCAACAATGTTAGGTTGGCTTCCTATTATGATTGACGTCTGTAGGTGTCTATTTGCGGACTATAATGTACCTCTGACTATCGTTGTTATTGTATATGAGTTGTATTATTAAGGTATATTATGTGAAGACTGTCAAATAAATAAGACCTGTCTTAGTCTTTTGTTTTGGGCATTGGAGTTGCGTAGTATTGTCATTCTTATCGTACCTTGTTTGACTTCTGCGTAGCGTTACTTCTGTATTCTAATGGTTGATAAGGCTCGCTTTAATTCATATAAAGTTATTAGGTAATTTGGCGAATGACAGTACTGCTACTGCTGCACTGTGATAAGATAAACCTTGAACCCTAGCAAAACATAAAATTATTTACTTGGTACAATAATATTATCAAAAAGATGGAGCCGTATTTTTGAATCACTCGAACTCCAATGCATAAAAGAGTAACTTTCGCGTGCGATTTTCATACAATTCACCATGCGAATGTTAGTCTTTCGTATGCGAATTCAATTCGAGTGATTCAAAAATACCGGTCCTGTTTTAACACCTGCTGAAAATAGTGAGCAGCAATGTAGATCTTAAATATTATTTACCGATGCCATAACACCGCAAAATTTGGTGTCAGTGACACAGATAAATAAAATATACTTTCTCCTATTGTCGTTACTACGTTTGGTTATGGTAACCGTAGGTCAAATCATAATAGAACCAACCATTTTGGATGAGAGTCGAGTCATGCACGAGCGAACCTGCACATAAATAAACAGTAGAATTAATATGATATTTTTATTAATTTTAAAGTCGGTTCATTAATAACTCTATCGACATTAAAGCAACGCTATGATGAATATTAACGCACGTGCCCCCCCAGAACGGTGTTTTTTTGTACTGTAGAGTAGATGTTTCATCACAGTACATGCTTAGAAGCACAGTACATACTTGTGCCCCCCCCCCCCCTCCTTGGGGGGGAAATCCTGGATCCGCCCTTGACGAAATCTGTGTTTTTTTTTTCATGTAACATGCGCTACACATTTTTTTATGATCGTACGCACGTAGTAGTCAATAACAATACAGTTATAATAAGCCGATAATTCTGTATTAGTTGTACAAAGCAAGGAAAACAACATCTAATTATACTCGGACACCGGCTTACCCACTACGAGGTAAAGAATAGATAGGTACCTACTTGCAATGACAATAGCAAAGAATGGTTCTTGAAGCAAGTGAAGCAATAACACTGTATTATACTCGCGGATCGCCTCATGTCTATTAGTAGGTTAGAGTCTGTCTAATGAGTCGTTGCACACGGAAATGGCGCTAATTTTAAAAATCTTTCACATTTGAACACAGAAAAACTATAATAAAACTATTTTGATACTTTTACACAAAAAATCTATTTTGATATTTCCAAACAAATAAAATAAAAGTATCAAAATAGTTTTATTGCAGTTATTCTGTGTTTACATTTAAATATTTTTAAAATTAGCGCCATTTCCGTGTGCAACGACTCATTAGACAGACTCTAATATAAATGCAATTTTGTTTACGATTGCATGTTTATTTATTATTCAATAAAAAGTCACAAAATACATCTACATGTCAAAATAAAACTTATTCTAAAAAAGGAGAAAACATGGTGGAAAAGATGATAATAAAAGTTGAGCTTGAGGAGCAATTTTATTTTGAGCTAAAGCTTTTATGCTTTGGGAAAGTTGTTTGGTGTCATCAGTAGAACATGTTCATCGGGTCGATTGACTCGAAACCCACACGACAGAAGAAGAAGTAGAACATGTGGTTTAAAGGATCGCAGTACCTACTTTCTAACACCCTGTATGTAAATCCAGTGGTATTACTTGAGATTGAGAGAATTACTGGTTTCTAGAACTGACCTCGCTCGGGTTAACAAGACTCGCTTGTGCAGACTATTTATATCCACGTAGTAGCTAAACCCAAAAGCTTTTTTATATTATTTTAGCTTTTTTCCTGTAACTGGCGGCTGTGTGGTAAATGGTAAAGGTTGTGCGATTATTTATACAAACTCGGCGCTATGTATAAGATCCGAATATATTTATTTGTTATATTTAAAAAAAGCGTGTGTGCCGAGCACACGAGTTAGAAGTGAAACTTCTTAGACATTTTTGACATTTCGACTTCCGTTTCAGCCTGCGTGACGTATTTCCGTGACGCGACCTTGAAATTTTACTCTCAGCGCGCCTAAAGAAGTCTCACTTCAAAAGGTCAAATCGAGTAGGTTTGCGCTATCAACAGTTAATAGTTACCTAATAAAATTTAAAAAATAGATTGTCAAGCATAATAGGGCGCCCATGCTTAAATAAAGGTGCGCGCAGATGCACATTGCACGTTCAAATTGGTGTCCTATTTTGTCTACCTCTACAACGTGTAACAGAAAGGGTATTTGCACCCTGAAGGATGAGAATATGCCCATGAAACTGAATAAATTTTTCGAAGAATAAAGGTCGAAAAACCAAAATAAATTTTGAGCTTCCATACATTTCTGTTACACCCTGGTACCTATATACCTGAGCCTATACTAATGAAGATAGATTTTTTGCTTTACTTTTGAACCTTTTGGGCGCTTTTCCACTAGACGGCACGTCAACGGCAACGGCGACAGCACGGTACCGTCGACGATATCGTAGGTGAGATAATGTATGAAAATCAATGAAATTATATGACACGCTTTTCCACTTGCCGGCACGGCACCGTCACGGCATGTCATCGATTCCCATAGATATTGTCACGTGATCATCGCCGTGCCGTCGCCGTTGCCGTTGACGTGCCGTCTAGTGGAAAAGCGCCCTTTGACATTTGAACCTACACCATCTGTTTTTTTATTTCCAGGCCGCAAATATGCGTGGAGCAACAACCATTCCATGGTGTTCATCGATAACCCTATCGGAGTCGGGTACAGCTTCACCGACAAGGAGGATGGCTACGCCACCAATATGGAACAGGTAATATAATTAAACAAAATTTAAACAAAATAATGTAAGCGTTGACAAGTGTGCTTCCGAAGAATAAAGACCCTTGTGGTCACACCGTTAACTATAATTATTATTATGAAAGTATGCATAATAAAGTATAAATTAAAAATAAAATATATTAAAAAAACTGTCAAATAAAGCCATAAGAATTATTTTTTCAAAAAATCTTTAACCGCGTTTTTCTCGAAAGTTGTCTCAGCGTCCTTACCGCATTTATAATTAGCACGGCAGAATATAGGCCCGTATTTATAATCAGCTCTCAAGAGTGACAGCGAGTTTGAGTTCGTATCAGAAATGTCATTCCAGTACAAAATTACCTGTCAAACCCGCACTTAATATTGCTCTCGATCTTGAGATCGCTTTATAAATACGAGCCATAGACCCATGATGGTAAACTTACCCCAACATCAGGGATTGGACCGAATGGCAGTACCACGAGCTGAAGAGATCTTGCAATTTCAGTTTTGTAGGTCTGCTGCAAGAAATTTCTTTTTAGAGATAAGCAGTGCCTGTTGTGTCTTTGTTTCCTATGTTTTTTGTTCTATGTATCTTTTGTGTACAATAAATGGTTAAATAAGAAAGATTCTAAGACGGAGGGAATACCGAATGCTGCCCTCGAAACTTCAATATGAAGGCACCCCATGATGATGATGATGAATTGGCATCACCGTCTGATGGGGGTTGGAGGGTGGTTGTTTCTACATTTTAATACATTCTAAATAAGTCTTACAAGGTATCCAAACCAGTTCAAGGTACATACGTTATGTATGTCCCAGAATAGTAACAAGTTTAACAGTTTTAAAGGAAACTTATTCTGTCGTTATATTCTTGTTTACTGATTTATTATGGCAGCTCATTGTGACACACTTTTGTTTATTTACATGCGGGCCTTTGCATAATTTTGATGACATCCAAGATATGCACGTGCGATTACGTCATCTTATACGTTACTTGCTTGGCAACATGAATAGGTACATACTTGTTTACCTACTTACTTATTAATATCTATTCCGAACCTGCAAGCTCCATATTCCAAAGAAATCCTGTTTCTTCATTACAGTACACGACCCACCTCTACAAAGCAGTGCAGCAGTTTCTGACCATTTTCCCGGAACTTCGAAAGGCACCACTCTTCATAGCTGGAGAATCATACGCAGGTCGCTACGTACCGGCTCTTGCAGCTAGGATTGAAGCTGGGAGGTTGCTAGCTGACCAGCCACCCATCACTTTAGAGGTACTATCTGACAAAGGTTTCTAGAAATATGACCAGTTCGTAGCTGGAGAGTCGTAGCAGCTAAGATTGAAGCTGAACGGTTGCTAGCTGACCAGCCAGTCATCACTTTAGAGGTAACATCTGACAAAGGCTCCTAAAATTCTTTCTCTCTTTACAGTCTGTCTCATAGAATAGTTTATATCATAGCTGGAGAGTTATACGCAGTACTACGTGCCACTCTTTTGACTTTAGAGGCGCTGATGAATGTTCCTAACATGTGGGTAAAGCCAATATAATATAAATACCAGTGTTCCTGAAGATAATCCCGAAGCTTTTCAAAGCGCCATACTCATATCATGTGATATGTACCTCCCACATCTGCGAATACTTATTTAGGCAACTGATCATATTATCAGAACTAATCTTAAGGATCCATAGGACTTCTTAATAATAAGTGTCCTGCCCTTCATTTCAGGGTCTGATACTTGGCAATCCAGTTTTAAACCGTGAAGACATTGTAAACGTCACGAATGCGTTCTACCAATGGGGTTTGATTGACTCCGAGTTCGTCCAGTACCTGAAGCCATTGCAAGACATGTATGGGAAGGCGGTCAAGGAAGGGAACAATGAATTGGCAGTGAATGTAAGTATAGGAAAGGCATTGGGAGCATATTTTTCAGAGGTTCTTAAAGAAAACAGCGCAGCTAAAAGACCACAAGACCCTCATGGGACACTTATTATACATCCCTATATCAGCCTTAACTGCTATTTTAAGCTGGGCAGATGGATTGACATTTTAAAGTACTTCGTCTATTTTACAGCTCCGTGACCAGCTCCTAGATAAGCTTCAAGACAAATCTATGCAGCAGCAGACGTACAACCTGTTGAAAGATGAAGAAGAATACAGCAAACTCGATGACTTCAGGAATTATCTTGCCAAAGACGATATAAAAGAAGCTCTACACGTCGGGGACCTAATTTATCATTTCCGTAACAGCAGTGTGTCGAGTAAACTGGTACCGGACTTCTTGACCAACTCAAGCGCTATAGTTGAGGAGCTGTTAAATAAATATAAACTACTTATTTATTGGTAAGTGGTAATACTTAAAATATTGAGTACGTATATCTTTGACACACATTTTGTTTAAAACTTTCGCGCTCTTACACATCATTTTATTGTGATTAATGCAACGCAATCTAAACTTCGGGCAAATTTCTCTTAATATACCTATCCAAAATTAATTGTACGATAGAATATTCTTTGACATATTCATGATATGATAGAGATTTGAATCAAATAACTATAAAACTATAAACTCCAAACTTCAACTTTCTTATTATAATTTCAGTGGTCAACTGGATCTCACAGCGCCTTGCGTCCCAAACGCAGAGGCGAGGAGGACTAAATGGAGATGGAGCAAGCAGGATGACTTCCTCAAGGCGCCAAGAGTACCATGGTGGTATGAGGAAACTGTCGCTGGGTGAGCATTACACCTTGACTTTAACAATAACTGCACTCTTTTACTGTAGGTAGAGCATGATAAATTTCCGCATGCGTGTAAGCTATGAATCCTGGTAGTAACAACTTCATCCACCTAGTATTTTCCCGGTATAACTAGTACTAAGGTCTGCTTCCCTTTGCTTAATCTGCGGCATCCTCATAATGTAAGATCGTTTTACTCCAACCAAATCTACTTTCACCAGTTTAAGCGTAGTAGCGTTCAGTAACAACTAA
The DNA here is from genome assembly GCA_029255725.1 of Scrobipalpa atriplicella. NCBI lineage: Eukaryota > Metazoa > Arthropoda > Insecta > Lepidoptera > Gelechiidae > Scrobipalpa > Scrobipalpa atriplicella. The sequence goes on from JARACY010006319.1 coordinate 8,875, forward strand.
GACGACAATTTATAATTCTATTTCCAGGTACATAAAGAAGGGTGGCAACTTCGAAGAGGCTCTAGTCAAAGGAGCAGGTCACCTCGCTCCCATGGACAAACCAGCAGAATTATTAGTGCTGGTCTCCTCTTTTATCAAGAATATAGAGATGGACCTGCCTCCGAACTACGAAGTGGAAAAACCGTATCACCAGAACACCACCATCTACAGCACTATCGTTCCTCTTCACGTTTTACCTACGGTTAAGCCAGAAGTTAATACTACAGAAGTACCAAAAGCTAAAGTTAATGCTTCTACTGTGGAACCTGAAGTTACTAAAGATTCCCTTTTAGCTGCTGGTTCAGCTTCAAGTGGTATATCAGCTGGTACAATAGCCAGCATTCTATTTAATATAGTTCTGGTGGTAGTTGTCGCTTTAGGCGCCTTCTTGTACTTTAGGCTAAAGAAAAGGAACGAAGACTTCTTCTATAGTAATGTTGAGAACAATTCTGACGATTTATTTTTGACGTAGTTACCACCATTATTAAAGTTGTGTTTAAACGTGTTTTGAACTCGCAGTGCCATTTCTAAAACTCGATATTTTTCTTCAGATGCATTATTTGTTACCTTATGTATGTGTATTTTGCTCTCTTCTTTAAATTGAATTTATAAAAATGAATCTACACATGTGTCAAATCAAAGAATTTGTAAATAGATAAGATAAGGAAAGTAAGGAATTTTGTAAACTATTTTACGAAAAACAAAATATTTGTGTGAAATATTTTAGTCTTCTTCTTAACGTATCGATGGAACTTTAGAATGTTATGATTATGACTGAGCCTTATAAACGAGCGAATGATTTAATAACAATCTAATCTAATACTTCCATGCTGGACTGGTAGCGATAGAAAAACATAGAATGTGCCAGCTGCATCTCCTCCTGGGCATGCTGAAAAACCAGCTAAGGGATTCGAGAGTTTCAGTATATTGTAATTTAGGCGATGGGCTGACAACCTGTCACTACAGCAATATACAGATCTATCTTAAACAACCCTCAAAACATGTCAGACATGGCGGAACTACCCTAGTTTCGGTCGTTGACGCTCTGCCTACCCCATTAGGGATAAAGACGTGATTTATGTATGTATGTATGTACATGTAATTCTAATATAGCCTAGTGACACAGATAGAGTCGAAGCTGGAGCGAATTTTCCTTGGAACAATGAATTTTGTAATTTAAATTACTTTTCTGTAGGATATTGACTGTGTACTGCTCAGAACCCAGATTTATTTTAGGTTGTAAGTTCTTTAATGTTTTTATGTGAATATAAGAAAAAAAAGTGTTTGAGAATGGCTGTGCAGAATAGGTAATGTATTGTATGTAATAATATTCAATATGTTCGTGAAATAAAGCAAACTATTGTCCTGTAGGGTGGGGCAGGTTACAGATTATGCTTTGTGAGTAGGTATGTTTCTCTATATTTCTGATTGGTGTTATAAATAAGTATAATAGGATTTTGTCAATACTTTTGCCAGGGGTTTTACTTTATTTCACAACATTATAATATAAGTAGAATACGTTTATTCTAATTTTGAGTGCCTTATTCTTGATCTTGATTACCTTGACTCTTTTCTTTTATAAGTAGGAACGTAATAATTACTATGTATGTTAAGATAAATAAACTAGTTATTTTAATATGATATTCCATTGCTTCGGAGGGCATGTAAGCCGTCGATCCTGGTCACTATCAAAGACAGTGAGGTCGTTATATCAACCATGTCGGGGGCCTATTTGGCAGTAAGCACCCTATTAAACTGTTAAAAAACTCTGACACCACGGTTCATCGGCCCATTTGTCGATCTCGAAAACCCCATTTAATAGAAAAATTTGTGAAACAGAATGGTAGATAGGTATGTCTATGTATGATAAATGAAATAAACTAGTTATTTTACTATGGGTGTATTGTTGATCATATCCATGAACATGTCTATGACGAACTTGGCGAGTTGTGGATCCTCGCTCGGCACCATGTGGCCGCACCCTCGGATCATGATCTCCATGAAATTACCACCTGCCTTCTTGAACCTGTAACAAAAATAATGGCTACATGCGATAATTTAGAGGAACTTATCACTAAGGATTGTAAATTAATAATAATAGCTGGACAAGAAAGATGATATAAGCATATCATAGTGGAAGGCACGTTAAGCCGTCGGTTCTGATTAACTTTGATAGTGGTCGTTACACGAACTATTTTAGAAGCCTATAACTCTGTTATCAGAGTTTACTGGATCATTCCGCGGCAACCTACACATACAAATAGCTGCACCGTTCTCTGGATAAAATCCTTAGTCTAAGGCTCGAATTCACGAAACGATCTCAAGATTGAGAGTGTTATTATAGTATGAATTTGACAGACCGTTTTGTTTGTACTGAAAAACGAACTGAAACTCGTTGTCAGTCTCAAGTGCTGATTATCAATACGAGCCTAATTTTACACCCACGGGAAGATAAGGGGTGATGCTATTCTGACTGTGAACCTCACAGGCGACAGAAGGACTTACGCAACAACTTTATCATCCGGGTAGTGCCTCAGTCTTTTCCTGGGTGCTTTGAGGAATTCCTCTCGTCTCTTCCACTGGAGTGAGTTGTACACCCGCTTGGATAAACCGTACGGCACGAATAAGTCCATCTGACCACTGAAAGTAGAAATATGTAGTGTTATTTAATAGGTAATACATAAATACAAATAGTCCACTCCTATATCCCTCATGAGGTAGGCAAGGCGTTAATAAATGGCTTACTAAAAACTGTCTCCGCCACGTTGAGGAAAATTCAAAAACAAAAGTTTATCAGCCTATTACTACCTAAATTTGCAATATGTACACTGAAACCTTCGGCTTCATCTAATGGTTTCTAAAATGCGTCCGGCAAGAGAAACAGCTGGAGAATTCTATGTTTTTACCTATTGGTTCAGTCCGGCAAGGTGGTGATAAAAAAAGTTTAACTAAAAGAAATCAACCCCTGCACCTACTAAGCCTTGAAAATGAATAGATAGATAATACTTACTGATAACACATGACTCCGTAAGAATCTAACAACTCTTCAACCATCGATTTCGAAGAGTTGACAATATCACGCATCATCTTCTCATAGACCAGCTGATTATTGAGATCAAAGGGCTCGTTGCCGACATGGATGCGCCGGCGGATATCAGGTTTCTCGATGAAGTTTTCGAATTCGGAACTCAGTTGTACTGGGTCTTTCAGGAAGTTGTATATGCTGACGCCCGTCTTCTTCTTTATGAACTCTATGGTTTCGTTGAATTTCTAGAAGGAAAAAGAGGAATCAGATAATGCATATGGTCATAAATCTAGTGTTCTCCTTGTGTGTCTTTATTATTTTATTTCGTGTGGATTAATACTATATGGTTCATAAACAATCAACCCTGTCAGAGTTGTGTGTATGACAGTTACCGTGAATAGACAGCTTCACTTGCATGGGCAGCATCCAAATATACATAGAATGAAACTTACATTAGCTGCATCCACCATGTTCCCCTGGTCTATCAGTACCCTGGTGCTGTTCTCGAGGACCTGCAACTCCTGGAGAGCGTCGTCCTGCAGCAGCCCCAACTCCCTGGTCAGGTCGCTGTAGTGCATCATGTTTCGAGGGTCTATCAACGGGTTGCCAAGTGCTATGCCCTGAAATATATTTTAACTATTGAGACCAATTCGGTAAGAACACGACCTAACTAAATATTAACTAAAATTCTGTTCTCTTATTTAAGTCGTGTCAGTTGCAACGCCAAATTGCCTTCACCTGTTACGACGAATGGCTGTCTTTAGATCACTTTTCGATACTTTCAGTTACTTATGGTTACTTGTGATATCAAACAACTGCTTAAGACAAGACACAATAGGTAATACAGGGTGTAAAAAAAAGTACTACGTTCCTTTAAACCACATGTTCTACTGATGATACCAAACAACTTTCCTTCCCCTTTCTAAGAAAAATTTAAGCTTGAAAAAAAAATTGCCTTTTCCATACAAAGATGCTCTCCGGGATCTGCAGTTTTGTATGGACAAGGCAAAATTTTATTTCGAGCTAAAAATTTTGAGCTTTGGGAAAGTTGTTGGTATCATCAGTAGAACATGTGGTTTAAGGGAACGTAGTACTTTTTTTTTACACCCTGTATAAAATATTTACAGTTCCTCATGGTAACTTTACGATAGTATTGATTTTTCGTCAATTTTGTATGTGTGATGGTATTTTTTTTTTGTTATATCACCAGCGCATACCTCTCATTAGTCATACATAACAGCTATTATGGAATTCACTTGAGACTATGGGAAATCTACTCGTTTGGTTTGTTTTCAGTTTCCATACTTGCTTGTCTAATTTGTTATTGAATGCTGGATGTGAAAAAAAATCGATAAGATTTTTTGATCAATATTATTGAGATGATTGCGACATTTTGCGACGCTTTTACATTCTTCATGATTCATCAGTCTATTATAAAGCCATATAGCGTAATATGCTTTAGGAAAAATAAGAACTTCAAAGTTTTAGTAAGACGTCGAAGTTTTGTCAACCTTGTAAAAGATATAGGTACAATCGTAGGTAACTAATTCCTATTGCATTTTATCAAATTTCTTCATTTTATTACCCATATTTATCATAATTTATAATTAGTATCTAAGCTTTGTATAATAAAAGTTACTCACTTTTAACACTTTTGTAATACAAAGATTAGATGCTTAGTGTGAAGAAACTTGATGGATTAAAAAATGAAGAATTACTTCATGTTTTGGCAAACCGTATAATAATCATGAAAAAGCTTGTATTTCAGATACAATTCATTTGTTACGGAAAGTGGCAGCACCTCTGCCCTGTTACCACCTTAAAGTAAATCGACAGTGAAGCTAACGAAGAGAAAATCGAAAAGATTTCACCTTTAATTTGATGGGGTGAGGGTGAGTCTTGTTGATATGCCGGTGTATCTCCATGGCAAAAGCAGGCGCGTACTTCCCCGCGTACGACTGTCCTGCAATGAAGAGAGAAGCCTCTCTCTGCTCCGGAAATAACTCCAGAAACTGCAGGAGGAACTCGTACAGTTCCTTACCAACCTTTCGGACAAACAAAAGTAGGTAACTTTTAAACGTATGAGAAGGAAGGCTGTTTTGAAGTATGCATGGTTTAGTTTAAGAACTCAGTTTGTTCTTAAGCAAGGGCGGATTTAGGGGGAAGGGGGTACGGGGGCACGTGCCCCCCCTAGGACGGTGATTTTTTGTACTTAAGAGGTTCCATCACAGTACATACTTAGAAGCACAGTACATACTTGTGTTTCACCAGACATACTTGTGCGCCCCCCCCCCCCCCCCCCCCCCCAGAAAAATATCCTAGAGCCCTTGGTCTTAAGATGCTGATTTGTGAAGAGGCAGGGAAAGCTAAGGTATTTTATGTCCTTCCTAATTTATTTGTGGATTTCCTTAAAATACACAAAGAGACAGCAGTGTTTATGTGATTTTGACATTTTGTATTTTAGAGCTTCTTCTGCTAAGCGTAGTGAATATGGGAAATTAGCTTATGATTGGGCCAAGTCGTAGAGTGGTTTTTAGTACTTATCGACTTACTTGGTCCTCATTGGTGGCGTACCCGCTCTCGTTCCTGGTGAAACTGAACCCTGCGCCCACCGGGTTGTCGACAAACAGCAAGGAATAGTCCGTAGCCCAAGTCATGTTGCGTCTTTTTACTGATGAATAAAGTAAAACATATAATATAGATTATTTATCTACATTTTTTTTTTCTTTTCTTACATATATACATAAAGTCACGTCTTTATCTCTTACGGGGGTTGGCAGGGAGTACCTTAGTATAAGGCATTTTCGCCACGTCTGACAAATATTGAAGACAATTTTAGATTGAAAGTATTTGCTATTAATGTCAACCTAACGCCCTTGATTCCTTTTGCAGATTTTTATAGCATGGAAGGAAAAGATGCCGGTTTTTTTTAAATGTGTATTTCTTTAGTTCCTAGGTCAGCATGAAGGAAATGGAAGAAATGAGCACTTTTAAGTTTCACTATGGTGAAAAATAAAATGAAAATCATACCAGTTCCATTCTGAATCATCGCCGGTCCAATCTCATCGAACAGCCCAATCATGGAAGACGCTCCAGGTCCTCCATTCAGCCAGATAATCCAGGGTACGTTCGTCACGTCCTCATGGGGAAAGTACCAGAAGTAGAGATTGGAATCATACGCCTCGTTGACCGTGATGAAGCCAGCGTGACTGTGGATGCCGAGAAGAAGATCCTTGTCTACGATGGAGATCTCCCTGGCCACTGTGGTACTCCCGTTTTTGATGAAGGGCGTCAGGAACATACCCTCGCAATGGGGTTCTCTTAGACCTATTGCCAGGCTGGGTACATGAAAATTTTATACAATTAGTAATAATAATATCCTAATAATATTTGTGAATGTTTGACTCTACCTATATAATTATGTGCGTAAGGAACTGTGTAACTCCCTTAGGCTAAATGAGCTGGTCGGATTGGACAAAGGTTCGTGTAAACAAAATTAGACTATGATGTGAAAAACATATAAACTACAACGACAAATTCGCACGGGAAATTCATTTTGAGCCAATGAATGAGCTATGTCAAATTTTCAGTACTGAATTTATTTGAATTGCGTCAAAAAAATAATAATAAAGTAGGTAATATAAATATTAGTTACTTACGTTTGTACTTATTATTGTGATATATATAAACAAGTAAATAGCTCAGTGTCATAAATGTACTCACCATATTGAAACTAATAGCGTAACTTTTGATAGTAGTTCTCTCATGATTAATCTTAAAATCCTAATGAGAAAATTTGTATTGCCTTCATAGTTTTATACCGTGATGAACTAAGTTTTGTAAACGTTACTGTGATTGTAAGATATGTTATGATTACAATGTATTAGCATTGTATAAGTACGCACTTGTTTTATAACACATTAAGCAAACTAGTGGTACGGTTGGTAAGATCGTATTTTATACAAGAAGGTGGTTTATTTTTTAAATGACGATATTTTTAACTGGACTTTTGTTTTAACTGACTTCTATAAATTACTTGTTTATAAGTTAAGAGAATTTTTGGTTAGACCTGATGTTTTTGAAACATATTTTAACATAGTGACATTTGTGTTCCAAACATACTATGAAACCTACGTGAATTAATGTCATTGGTGTAATATATAATAATTTGTGTGCCGTACATCAATTTTATTTTTTACCATAGATATTTTATTTTATTACTTTAAATTTAACTAAATATTTACTTATACATATCTACAAATAATCCTACAATGTATTTTAACACTTCAGGCTGCTCCTTAGGAACCATGTGTCCGCAGTTTCTTATCAATACATCTATAAAATTACCACCCGCTTTCTTATACCTGTAAAAAAATATTAAAATCATATCAGATGATCTGAATCAAAAGACCGCGAATATACGAAATTTCAAATATTTGAAAAAATAAAGGAACCTTAGTCAAAATGAGGCACAGAGCATAAAAAAGGTATCTTACGCAACAACTTTTTCTTCAGAACCATTATGTCGTTTCAGAAATTTCCTCGGTGCCGTCACATATTCTTGTTTCCGTGGCCACTGCATCAGCTTGTACACTCTCTTTGAGCTACTGTATGGCAGTATCAAGTCCAGTTGCCCACTGAAAATTTGCAGATTTGTTACTAAAGATTACAAACTTTTCTTCCATGCTGGACTGGGAGTAATAGAAAAACATAGAATGTGCCGGCTGCATCTCCTCCCGGGCATGCTGTAAAAACCAGCTAAGGGATTCGAGGGTTCCAGTGTATTGAAATTTAGGCGATAGGCTGACAACCCGTCACTATAGCAATATACACAATCATCTGTAATAACCCTCAAAACTTGTCAGACGTGGCGGAACGACCTTTGTTTGGGTCGTTTTTGCTCTGCCTACCCCATTAGGGATAAAGGCGTGATTTTATGTATGTATGTATGAGAACAAACTGCACAGCATTATGAACACACAAGGAAAGACTATTGACTTGCAATTGTATAATAATCACATGACACTTGATACTTTTGTTATTTGTCAAATGCGCCCTCTTTTCTATGACAGCATTATCATTATGGGGTGTAAGGGACGCGTATTTACGTTCTGTACAAGGCCAGAACACCAGGGGGTGTAACTACTCACGTATAGATTGGAATTCACTTTTTTACTTAGGCATTCCAAAGTATACAACAGGAGTACGCCAATTCTCGTGTATAGTTCGTAGTGACATAAGTTAATTGTTTCGTCCATAATATACATTGCCAGTACGCTTAGAGGCAGTGTTGGGCATTAATCGTTAATCGCATTATTATTACTTGTAAAGGCATTACATGTAAATGTTATCCCAAAAATATTTGCATTACTTGTAATGGGTATTTCAGCGATGTGTCTCTGCTAAAAGTTCGCGGGTTTGACAGATTTGGCGGGTTTGGCATATTTGGCGGGTTCGGCAGATTTGGCCAAGGTGTGGGCAAGGTGGGGGAGTTTTAGTGCGAGTTCATTTCGAGTGTGAGTTTGGCACTAGTGCAAGTTTGGCACTAGTGCGAGTTTGGCACAAGTTCGAGTTCATCTCAAGTGCGAGTTTGGCATGAGTGCGAGTTAATTTCGAGTGCGAGATTGGCATGAGTGCGAGTTTTAGTGCGAGTTTGGCATGAGTGCGAGTTAATTTCGAGTGCGAGATTGGCATGAGTGCGAGTTTTAGTGCGAGTTTGGCATGAGTGCGAGTTTTAGTGC
>JARACY010006320.1:0-17679 GCA_029255725.1 Scrobipalpa atriplicella
TTGTCCTCCGCCGGGAATCGAACCCGGGACCTCCGGGTCGTGAGCCCATGGCTCAGACCGCTAGACCACGGAGGCAGTTAAATTATAATACAATAATAGCTATTTATACAACTGTTTCATAATGTGATATCAGAAATGGGATCCCGAGTTTAATTATAGCATTTATATTTTTATATCTAATTATATGCAATAAAATTACATAAAATAGTTTTTGCAACTACTGCATTATGATTACTAACTATGAAGGATATTAAATCATACCGGGTGTAAGGGACAGCGTCCGCAAACTGATAGGGGTTGCTCGGTCAACGATACTGAACAACTACCACCAGGATTTTTTTTAAATATTTGCTATTCCATACAAATTGTCGAGATGGTCATTTTGTATGACAAAGCAAAACTTTTTTTTCATTTCCTGAAAAAGATTCCTGGTGGTAGTTGTTCAGTTTCGTTGACTGAGCAACCCCTATCAGTTTTGCGGACGCTGTCCCTTACACCCAGTATTTTACCATTTTGAATGAACACTTTCTTTGAAATGAAAAAATGCAACATGAACTTAAATGTTATATGTTTGAGAGAAGTCACCAAATTCTATTTTAAAGTATGTAAATACATACATAAAATCACGACTTTATCCCTATTGGGGTAGGCAGAGCAAAAACGCAAATTTTATCCATGCTACTTTCCGGCTCGGAATATAGTGTTTTTGCCATGCTTTAAAAATTCATAATTAATTAATTACTTAACAATTTATTTTTATTATGATGAAAATATTCTTCAAATTAGATGATCTATCAGATAAAAATAAGAAACTGGTACCTTAGATACAGGTTATCATACCGAATTAGCTTTACATTTTTATCCCCTAAAACTATAAACCCGTTTTTTTTTTAAATCTAGGTGGACTACATTCACTGTTTGGTGCCGGATCTACAAGACATCACCGCGTGCTCCTTCTACTGGGGAAGATGGATCGGTACGAGGCGGAGAGGTTGCTGGATAATAAGCCGAGGTAACCACTCAACTAGTATAGGCATAACTGCTTACGATCCGGAGTCCTGGGTTCGATTCCCAGGGGGGGGGAACACAAAGTTGATATTTGTCAATTTATCACTTTGTGAGGTTTTCCCCAGTTTGGTTAGGACATTGCAGGCTGAATCACCTGATTGTCCGAAAAGAAAAAAGGATTCCGTGCTTCGGAGGGCACGTTAAGCCGTCGGTCCCGGTCGCTGTCTTTGATAGTGGTCGATACTGAAACCATGTCAGAGGCCTACAGCTGAGCTACTAGGCGGTTTGAAAACTCTGACACCAGGGTTTATCGGGTCGTTGTTCGACTCGAAAATCCACTCGCTAAGATAGGCATGTTGACTGGGTGGCTAAAACAAATTCAAAACGTTTATACCTTAAAACTGATGGCTAAAATAACTGTGGGTCTCATACATCATTTGAAAAAAAAATGCTCATTTAGATTTATTTATTATATTATTTTTAATTGAGTTAAAAATATAGAAGTTATTGATTTGAGTAGTCAATATTTACAAGCCAGTGACTTCACAAGCCTGTATTTTCATACAAAAAAGCGTATATGACGTTTCATAGAAGTTGCTGATTTGACTAGAAGTCAAATAGCGTATTATTGGGATCAAAGTTAAGAGCGTTGTATCACCATAAAACTGCCAGAGCTAATATTAAACTAAGCGTTTGACTTTTTACCTTTTATCAAACATGCATGAAAATAGTATTATTCCTTATGCAAAATCAATACGCAAACTTTGACATTTACGGTATCTCAAATTTAAAAAAAAACTTCCTTTATTTTCATAGAACTCGTCTTTTTCAAATTTCGAACAACAAAGCGCTCCGTCAAAGTACAAAACGCCATTCCTCCATGCCAAAACTCTCCAGCAAAAGTCCAAAACGCCATGACTTCAAGCCAATTTTTTTTTCTAAGTACACTTGCGTTTAGTTTCAACCATTTGCATTTGTGTTGACCAAACACTGAGGCTGTACGCCATAGATTTTTTATTTATGTATTCCCTGCATTAATTTGAGAAAAGCACTATGTAAGCCTCGGCGGAAAGTGTCAATTGCTGGTTTTCCATGCCTCGACAACAATGTACTATTGAATATTTTCCTCTTTTTAAAAAAAGATAATCTTTTGTTCGCAGGCACTTTCCTACTGCGCGACTCCGCCCAAGAGGAGCACTTGTTCTCTGTATCGTTCCGCAAGTACGGGCGCTCGCTGCACGCGCGCATCGAGCACTATCAGCACAGGTTCAGGTAAATACAAAATACAAAATAGTTTATTATCAGTCCATAAGATACAGAGAATGTTTACTAAGGTAACCACATTAGGCCAGGCCTGTGACGTGGTTATCTTTACAGTTTACTTTTAACATAATTAGGACAATCTATGTAGCGATTTTATAATTATCATTAATATTACAGGTAGGTATTAAGAGGAAAAAGAAAGAGAATACTGATAAAGAATACTGACATATGTGTGGCAAAATAGTCGCTTATATGGCAAAATTGTCACATACATATATGGCAAAAATTGTCACAGATATATGACAAAACAGTGACATATACAGCTTAACATTGAAATATACAATGAATTAGTGACTTACTTCGCGAAACAGTGACATATATGTCAAATCAGGAACATGTATGGTGAATCTGTGACATATATGTCAAATCAGTGACATGTATGGCAAATCAGTGACAAATGTGACGATCTAGTGACATATATTATATATCGAAAAAGTGACATATACAGCGAAACATTGACATATACAATGAATTAGTGACTTTTGGCGAAACAGTGGCATATGTAAAGAAATAGTCGCATATTATTTGGCGAAACAGTAATAACCTGTGCTTACTTTGTGTGAATCAGTAACATATGTGGCGAAAGAGTTATATGCAATTTTAGTATGGTTAAACTTATACAACGCGTAACATAAAGGGTATATGCATCGTTAAATGTGTGAATCTAACCATGAAACTGAATAACTTTCCCTAAGGAACATAGGTCGAAATATTAAAAAAAAAAACTTGAGTTCCCATACTAAATGCGCTATCAGCTGATGCATTTTATATGGAAGGTCAAATTATTTTTTTTTCGTTTTTCGCCCTATGTTCTTTAGGGAAAGTTGTTCAGTTTCATGGGTAGATTCACACATTTCTCGATGCATATACCCTTTCTGTTACACGTTGTATACCGGGTGTAAGGGACAGCGTCCCGCAAACTGATAGGGGTTGCTCAGTCAACCAAACTGAACAACTATCACCGGGTATTTTTTCAGGAAATGAAAAAAAAAAATTGCTTTTTCATACAAAGTGACTGCCTCGATCCGACAATTTGTATGGAAAAGCAAATATTTTTTTTCATTTCCTGAAAATAAATCCTGGTGATAGTTGTTCAGTTTGGTTGACTGAGCAACCCCTATCAGTTTGCGGGACGCTGTCCCTTACACCCGGTATATACAGGGTGTCCAGGAATTAATGGATAACCCTTTAACTGCGGCTAGCTTGACCGATGCCCTACTTGTAAAAAAATTATGACCTCAGTAAAAGTGTCACAGTTTTCGAATATCGTACAAAAAACCGTTTTTTTTTCATAATTTTCTCCCTACGCTCAGTTATTTTCATGCTATTTCATCAATATCAACATTTTTGGGTTTTTTATTTTTTTTAATATACCTTAATAGTTGATACTTAAAATGAATACATTATTTTAGTTAGTTATTTTATAACAAAATAATTTAAAAAATAAGTTTTATTGAAAAAATTAGGCAAAATATTTTTAAAATTTTGTCTTTGACCTCCTACGGTGAAAAAAAAAAGTGACACTTTTACTGAGGTCATAATTTTTTTACAAGTAGGGCATCGGTCAAGCTAGCCGCAGTTAAAGGGTTATCCATTAATTCCTGGACACCCTGTATATATATATTTTTTTGTTTCAGTTTCGACAGCCACGACCGGCCGTGTTCGCCGCCCACTGTCACTGACTTATAGAACATTACAAGGTAATATATATATACTGCAAGATCGTATGCTCGATTCGCCTTGTTCAAAGTAAAAAAATATATATATACAGGGTGTCCAGGAATTAATGGATAACCCTTTAACTGCGGCTAGCTTGACCGATGCCCTACTTGTAAAAAAATTATGACCTCAGTAAAAGTGTCACTTTTTTTTTCACCGTAGGAGGTCAAAGACAAAATTTTAAAAATATTTTGCCTAATTTTTTCAATAAAACTTATTTTTTAAATTATTTTGTTATAAAATAACTAACTAAAATAATGTATTCATTTTAAGTATCAACTATTAAGGTATATTAAAAAAAATAAAAAACCCAAAAATGTTGATATTTGATGAAATAGCATGAAAATAACTGAGCGTAGGGAGAAAATTATGAAAAAAAACGGTTTTTGTACGATATTTCGAAAACTGTGACACTTTTACTGAGGTCATAATTTTTTTACAAGTAGGGCATCGGTCGGTCAAGCTAGCCGCAGTTAAAGGGTTATCCATTAATTCCTGGACACCCTGTATATACCGGGTGTAAGGGACAGCGTCCCGCAAACTGATAGGGGTTGCTCAGTCAACCAAACTGAACAACTATCACCAGGATTTATTTTCAGGAAATGAAAAAAAATATTTGCTTTTCCATACAAATTGTCGGATCGAGGCAGTCACTTTGTATGAAAAAGCAATTTTTTTTTTCATTTCCTGAAAAAAATACCCGGTGATAGTTGTTCAGTTTGGTTGACTGAGCAACCCCTATCAGTTTGCGGGACGCTGTCCCTTACACCCGGTATACAACGTGTAACAGAAAGGGTATATGCATCGAGAAATGTGTGAATCTACCCATGAAACTGAACAACTTTCCCTAAAGAACATAGGGCGAAAAACGAAAAAAAATAATTTGACCTTCCATATAAAATGCATCAGCTGATAGCGCATTTAGTATGGGAACTCAAGTTTTTTTTTTAATATTTCGACCTATGTTCCTTAGGGAAAGTTATTCAGTTTCATGGTTAGATTCACACATTTAACGATGCATATACCCTTTATGTTACGCGTTGTATAAGTTTAACCATACTAAAATTGCATATAACTCTTTCGCCACATATGTTACTGATTCACACAAAGTAAGCACAGGTTATTACTGTTTCGCCAAATAATATGCGACTATTTCTTTACATATGCCACTGTTTCGCCAAAAGTCACTAATTCATTGTATATGTCAATGTTTCGCTGTATATGTCACTTTTTCGATATATAATATATGTCACTAGATCGTCACATTTGTCACTGATTTGCCATACATGTCACTGATTTGACATATATGTCACAGATTCACCATACATGTTCCTGATTTGACATATATGTCACTGTTTCGCGAAGTAAGTCACTAATTCATTGTATATTTCAATGTTAAGCTGTATATGTCACTGTTTTGTCATATATGTGACAATTTTGCCATATATGTATGTGACAATTTTGCCATATAAGCGACTATTTTGCCACACATATGTCAGTATTCTTTATCAGTATTCTCTTTCTTTTTCCTCTTAATACCTACCTGTAATATTAATGATAATTATAAAATCGCTACATAGATTGTCCTAATTATGTTAAAAGTAAACTGTAAAGATAACCACGTCACAGGCCTGGCCTAATGTGGTTACCTTAGTAAACATTCTCTGTATCTTATGGACTGATAATAAACTATTTTGTATTTTGTATTTACCTGAACCTGTGCTGATAGTGCTCGATGCGCGCGTGCAGCGAGCGCCCGTACTTGCGGAACGATACAGAGAACAAGTGCTCCTCTTGGGCGGAGTCGCGCAGTAGGAAAGTGCCTGCGAACAAAAGATTATCTTTTTTTAAAAAGAGGAACATATTCAATAGTACATTGTTGTCGAGGCATGGAAAACCAGCAATTGACACTTTCCGCCGAGGCTTACATAGTGCTTTTCTCAAATTAATGCAGGGAAATACATAAATAAAAAATCTATGGCGTACAGCCTCAGTGTTTGGTCAACACAAATGCAAATGGTTGAAACTAAACGCAAGTGTACTTAGAAAAAAAAATTGGCTTGAAGTCATGGCGTTTTGGACTTTGCTGGAGAGTTTTGGCATGGAGGAATGGCGTTTTGTACTTTGACGGAGCGCTTTGTTGTTCGAAATTTGAAAAAGACGAGTTCTATGAAAAAAAAGGAAGTTTTTTTTTAAATTTGAGATACCGTAAATGTCAAAGTTTGCGTATTGATTTTGCATAAGGAATAATACTATTTTCATGCATGTTTGATAAAAGGTAAAAAGTCAAACGCTTAGTTTAATATTAGCTCTGGCAGTTTTATGGTGATACAACGCTCTTAACTTTGATCCCAATAATACGCTATTTGACTTCTAGTCAAATCAGCAACTTCTATGAAACGTCATATACGCTTTTTTGTATGAAAATACAGGCTTGTGAAGTCACTGGCTTGTAAATATTGACTACTCAAATCAATAACTTCTATATTTTTAACTCAATTAAAAATAATATAATAAATAAATCTAAATGAGCATTTTTTTTTCAAATGATGTATGAGACCCACAGTTATTTTAGCCATCAGTTTTAAGGTATAAACGTTTTGAATTTGTTTAGCCACCCAGTCAACATGCCTATCTTAGCGAGTGGATTTTCGAGTCGAACAACGACCCGATAAACCCTGGTGTCAGAGTTTTCAAACCGCCTAGTAGCTCAGCTGTAGGCCTCTGACATGGTTTCAGTATCGACCACTATCAAAGACAGCGACCGGGACCGACGGCTTAACGTGCCCTCCGAAGCACGGAATCCTTTTTCTTTTCGGACAATCAGGTGATTCAGCCTGCAATGTCCTAACCAAACTGGGGAAAACCTCACAAAGTGATAAATTGACAAATATCAACTTTGTGTTCCCCCCCCCTGGGAATCGAACCCAGGACCTCCGGATCGTAAGCAGTTATGCCTATACTAGTTGAGTGGTTACCTTCCGGCTTATTATCCAGCAACCTCTCCGCCTCGTACCGATCCATCTTCCCCCAGTAGAAGGAGCACGCGGTGATGTCTTGTAGATCCGGCACCAAACAGTGAATGTAGTCCACCTAGATTTAAAAAAAAAACGGGTTTATAGTTTTAGGGGATAAAAATGTAAAGCTAATTCGGTATGATAACCTGTATCTAAGGTACCAGTTTCTTATTTTTATCTGATAGATCATCTAATTTGAAGAATATTTTCATCATAATAAAAATAAATTGTTAAGTAATTAATTAATTATGAATTTTTAAAGCATGGCAAAAACACTATATTCCGAGCCGGAAAGTAGCATGGATAAAATTTGCGTTTTTGCTCTGCCTACCCCAATAGGGATAAAGTCGTGATTTTATGTATGTATTTACATACTTTAAAATAGAATTTGGTGACTTCTCTCAAACATATACATTTAAGTTCATGTTGCATTTTTTCATTTCAAAGAAAGTGTTCATTCAAAATGGTAAAATACTGGGTGTAAGGGACAGCGTCCCGCAAACTGATAGGGGTTGCTCAGTCAACGAAACTGAACAACTACCACCAGGAATCTTTTTCAGGAAATGAAAAAAAAGTTTTGCTTTGTCATACAAAATGACCATCTCGACAATTTGTATGGAATAGCAAATATTTAAAAAAATCCTGGTGGTAGTTGTTCAGTATCGTTGACCGAGCAACCCCTATCAGTTTGCGGGACGCTGTCCCTTACACCCGGTATGATTTAATATCCTTCATAGTTAGTAATCATAATGCAGTAGTTGCAAAAACTATTTTATGTAATTTTATTGCATATAATTAGATATAAAAATATAAATGCTATAATTAAACTCGGGATCCCATTTCTGATATCACATTATGAAACAGTTGTATAAATAGCTATTATTGTATTATAATTTAACTGCCTCCGTGGTCTAGCGGTCTGAGCCATGGGCTCACGACCCGGAGGTCCCGGGTTCGATTCCCGGCGGAGGACAATGACTTTGTGTTGTTGTTTCTAGTTTGGTTAGGACATTGCAGGCTGATCACCTGATTTTCCGAAAAGTAAGATGATCCATGCTGTCGGATGGGCATGTAAATAGTCGGTCCTGCGCCTGATTTCTCTCTGGTCGTGTCAGTCAATCTGTCCCATCAGAATAAGAGATTGAAGGAATAGAGAGTGCACCTGTGTGTAGCGCGAACACTTGGGCACTAAAAACTAGTCCTGCGCAGTTGGCCTAGCTCTGGGAGATTGGCCGCCATCACCGAAAATCGGTGGGAGGACTATTATTATTATTATAATAAGTTAACCTGTGTGTGCACTTTCCCCTGCGGCTGGTTGGTGGTGGCTATGGCACGCGTCTGGAACAGCAGCGCGCGCAGCTCCCCGCCACACACCACCTGACAAACAACACTAAATTATAAACTGCACAATAATATTTAGTAAAAATAACGACAATGCGCTCTGACTACCCCATTAGGGATAAAGGCGTCATTTTATGTATGTACGTATTATAATCTTCTATATATATAAAAATGAATTGCTGTTCGTTAGTCTCGCTTAAACTCGAAAACAGCTGAACCGATTTGGCTTATTTTAGTTTTGAAATATTCGTGGAAGTCCAGGGAAGGTTTAAGCGGTGAGAAAATATTGAAAATGTACGAGGAAGATACATAACACGATTTTTTTTTTACCGGGATAGATAGACGAGGAAGTGAGGGCCGGGTGGAGGGAGAAGTAAGGGGCCGAGAGGAGAGGGTAGTAAGGAGCCGGGAGGAAGAGGGAAGGGAGGGCTGGGAGGGAGAGGGAAGTGAGGGCCGGGAGATAGGAGGAAGTGAGGGCCGGAAGGGAAGGGGGAAGTGAGGGCCGGAAGATAGGAGGAACTGAGGGCCGGGAGGGAGGGGAAGTGAGGGCCGGGTGGAACGAAGAAGTGAGGGCCGGGAGGGAGAGGGAAGTGAGGGCCGGGAGGGAGAGGTGAGGGCCGGGAGGGAGAGGTAAGTGAGGACTGGGAGGGAGAGGGAAGTGAGGGCTGGGAGGGAGAGGGAAGTGAGGGCCGGGAGGGAGAGGTAAGTGAGGACTGGGAGGGAGAGGGAAGTGAGGGCCGGGAGGGAGAGGGAAGTGAGGGCTGGGAGGGAGAGGGAAGTCATTCTATTTTATTATTACCGATATACATATTTATTATACATTATAGTAAAGGTAGAGTTTTAATGTAGTTAGAATAGGTAGGTGATACGAAGTACACCGGGGCATCTAGTGATATATATACCTGGAAGTGTGGATGCAGCCGTATGGAGCCGTCGTTGTGCTGCGTGAGCTCCCCGCGCCCCCGCGCCCCCCCCTCACCCCCCATGTCGCCCTCCGTACTGTAACAGCAAAATAAACTTTCAGTATAATGTGGTTTATAGTGTGGTATTACTTTCATGCTGGACTGGGAGTGAGAGAAAAACATAGAATGTGCCAGCTGCATATCCTCCCGGGCATGCTGTAAAAGTCAGCTAAGAGATTCGAGGGTTTCAGTATTGTAATTTAGGCGATGGGCTGACAACCTGTCACTATAGCAATATACAGATCAATCTGGAATAACCCTCAAAAAATGTCAGACGTGGCGAAACGACCTATGTTTAGGTTGTTTACGCTCTGCCTACCCCATTAGGGATAAAGGCGTGATTATATGTATGTATGTATGTATAATGTGGTGTGGTGTGTATGTGTAATATTGCTCTCAAACTTGAGATCGCTTTATAAATACGATCCTTAGTGTACTTACTTCCTGGGCGCTACGGACAGCACATACACCTCGGCGGTAGGCTCGCCATTCTCACGCACTGTGTCGTCTGAAATAATAAAAAAAACATCACTTTCAAACTAAGATCAGTCTAAAAAGAAATCTAGATAGTGTACAATTAAGTTAATGTTAAGTTGTGTTCCCTTTATATCTATTTAAGGCACTTTTTCTAGTAATTATAATTAAAGTCCAATTTTTTTTTCTATAGAACACATGTGAAAGAAGAAATTATGGTCTGACTAAACCGTAACTTCGCAAAATGTCCCTTTAGCAAAATGTGTCTAAGAAACTGGGTTTTTTTATAAGTCTTTAGTTTCCGAAATACACAATCTCTCAAAAATTCTAGGTCTAAAAGGGACATTTTGCGACCAAAGGGACGTTTAGCGAAAGCGACATTTTGCGACCAAAAGGACATTTTGCGAAATAGACATTCTACGAAATAAGGGACTGGACCATGTACTTGATAGAAAGAAGAATTAATTAGTACAAACCTGTATTTATGACAATAGCGTCTAGTTCGCGGCGCAGATCACGAGCTCCTATAGTCAGCACTGTAGCCAGTCTGAAATACAAGTAAATATTAGTTAATGAATTTCCCTGTATATCTAGTTAGTCACCTGTATGTCTAGTTAGTCGCCTGTATGTCTAGTTAGTCACCTGTGTGTCTAGTTAAGTCACCTGTATGTCTAGTTAGACACCTGTATGTCTAGTTAGTCACCTGTATGTCTAGTTAGTCACCTGTATGTCTAGTTAGTCACCTGTATGTCTAGTTAAGTCACCTGTATGTCTAGTTAGACACCTGTATATCTAGTTAGTAACCTGTATGTCTAGTTAGTCGCCTGTATATCTAGTTAGTCACCTGTATGTCTAGTTAAGTCACCTGTATGTCTAGTTAGACACCTGTATGTCTAGTTAAGTCACCTGTATGTCTAGTTAGTCGCCTGTATGTCTAGTTAGTCACCTGTATGTCTAGTTAGTCGCCTGTATGTCTAGTTAGTCACCTGTATGTCTAGTTAGTCACCTGTATGTCTAGTTAGTCACCTGTATGTCTAGTTAGTCACCTGTATGTCTAGTTAGTCGCCTGTATGTCTAGTTAGTCACCTGTGTGTCTAGTTAAGTCACCTGTATGTCTAGTTAGACACCTGTATGTCTAGTTAGTCACCTGTATGTCTAGTTAGTCACCTGTATGTCTAGTTAGTCACCTGTATGTCTAGTTAAGTCACCTGTATGTCTAGTTAGACACCTGTATATCTAGTTAGTAACCTGTATGTCTAGTTAGTCGCCTGTATATCTAGTTAGTCACCTGTATGTCTAGTTAAGTCACCTGTATGTCTAGTTAGACACCTGTATGTCTAGTTAAGTCACCTGTATGTCTAGTTAGTCGTGTGATATAGCAAATATCACGCGATCACGTTATTGAGATAAGGTCCCTCTCTCCTGATAACTTACATAGAATCACGTAGAGTGTCGTGGATTGACGCACTCATAGGTTACTATATAAGGTATAGATTTTAGTAATAAAGAGAGTTCAGTTGAGTTCAGTATACGGAGTCCACAAGAGTTTCACTTACTACAACTCCCTCTCGCCCGTGTCTGCCAAGTTACTTCATGGCGACCGTGACTGTATTATCTGCAACTTCGTGCTAAGACGTGCGGCGTTGACGTCACCGAGTCGACTGAGCTTTACGAGTGCTGCCTTTTGGGAAGATGGCACCGAGCCGAGGGTAGTTTTGGGGCTACCTTGCCAGCAGTTATGATCAATCACCACCCTAAGAAATCGCTGGAAACTGCCGGTCGACGGGATGGCGCGTTGCCTTCGACTAAGAGAGAAGATGGGCTACAACGTCAACCAACGAGTGCTGCGAGCAAGATGCGTCGAAAATTGGACGAGACGGGCGCGGGACGCAGCAGGGAGTTCGAGTCCCAATTGGCTGGGAAGAGGCGTTTGGAAAATCCATGAAGATCGGACGTTCGTAGTATTATTTTGCTAAGATATATATAGTTTTTTTTTTTTTTACAGCGGGTTTAAATACTAAGTAACTTAAAATAATTAATTATGTGTTAAGTATTATTTACATTGTTTAAGGATAGTGATTTAAAATTTAGTAAGGATGTTTTTAATTTTATCTTTAAGTTAAAACAAGTAGCATTTGTTTACAAGTAATTATTACATCACAATCTTGACATTGAATTTACTTTTGCATACTTAAGCGATTTAGAACATTGTGGAATGTGTCTAGTAGACGATTGACATAGTTAATTGACTAGTATGCGCCATCAGCATTTTTTCTGTTTTTGTATTAATCATTGCTTGGTTTATAAGGTTTTGTTTCTTTCAAAGGGTTTGTTATTTATTGAGATAGGAGAAATGAGATTGAACACTATATTGTAAAGTAAACTTTGTAGTAGTTCTAACGCGTTCTATAAAATGGTGTATGGAATATACCGGATTTGGAAAGGAAGTTAGTAAGGAGAATATAAATTCACTCTTAAGTTTTGAGCAGCCTCAAGTAGTGGATTATATAATATGTACGTACAAATATTTGAAGAAAAATGGTGTCAGATAATAATGAATTCAAGAGATATAATTATTTGTGACTCTACATTTTGCATAAGTCAGGACTCTCTACTAACGGAGGTGCGCCGAGACGCAACGATAGGGGAGCTGATAAAATTATGTAAAATCAATAGAGTTAGTATAATAAAATGAGCTCAATGAAAATTGAATGAAAATTTTGAAAAATGAAGCTTCAAATAATGACTTGTTTCCTCGATTATGACTTGTTTCCTTGATTTTGACACTTAGTTTAAGAGTAATTTGTGATATAATAATATTATTTAGGTTATTTTTATTCATTATAGCAGTTAGAACTTAAATATATTTAACAAAGTGTAGGTAAATGGAATAAAAATGTGTTTACTAATTATGAATATTAAGGTTATATGTAATTTAATTTTAGAAAAAACTTTACTTATTATCTTGTTCTATATTTTTATGTTATACTATTGTAAGTAATTTTGTAATTTTAAGTTAATTTTTATTTTAAAGAAGTTTTTAGCTAGGATGTTCTTTTCAGGGGAGGGAAGCCTATCCTTTTCAGGGGAGGTGTGATATAGCAAATATCACGCGATCACGTTATTGAGATAAGGTCCCTCTCTCCTGATAACTTACATAGAATCACGTAGAGTGTCGTGGATTGACGCACTCATAGGTTACTATATAAGGTATAGATTTTAGTAATAAAGAGTGTTCAGTTGAGTTCAGTATACGGAGTCCACAAGAGTTTCACTTACTACAACTCCCTCTCGCCCGTGTCTGCCAAGTTACTTCAGTCGCCTGTATGTCTAGTTAGTCACCTGTATGTCTAGTTAGTCGCCTGTATGTCTAGTTAGTCACCTGTATGTCTAGTTAGTCACCTGTATGTCTAGTTAGTCACCTGTATGTCTAGTTAGTCACCTGTATGTCTAGTTAAGTTACCTGTATGTCTAGTTAGACACCTGTATATCTAGTTAGTCACCTGTATGTCTAGTTAGTCGCCTGTATGTCTAGTTAGTCACCTGTATGTCTAGTTAAGTCACCTGTATATCTAGTTAGACACCTGTATGTCTAGTTAGTCACCTGTATGTCTAGTTAGTCACCTGTATGTGTTAGTTAGTTACCTGTCGTCGCGGCACGCGTCGCTAACTCGTCGGTAGGCGGTGCATACACAAGCGGGCCGCCGCCAGCGCCGCCGCCGACACGCGCACTCGCGATTGTTCCATCTGTAAAAAACACATCATCATCATCAGGCATCAGCTCATATATGTATACTGCCTCCGTGGTCTAGTGGTCTGAGCCATGGGCTTTCGATCCGGAGGTCCTGGGTTCGATGCCCAAAGTTGATATTTGTGAATTTATCACTTTGTGAGATTTTCCCCAGTTTGGTTAGGACATTGCAGGCTGAATCACCGGATTGTCCGAAAAGAAAAAGGATTCCATTCCGTCTTTGATAGTGGTCATTACACAAAATCATGTCAGAGACCTAGTAGCTGTGCTATTAGGCGGTTTTAAAACTCCGAGACTAGGGTTCATCGGATCGAGATCACCATTTATTTACAAGTGCTTTGCTCTTGTCAGCTTAGCCTGTTGTAAATGGAATGGAATCCAATCCAACTCTGAAACGCACTCGCGAACCAACTGTCATGGGGACACTTCCGCATCTGAAGATTCAATAGTCAAAAAAGAACAGATGCGTTTCGTGTTATTCGACATTCATCATCATATACCCTGTATACAGGGTGTTAATTTAATTGCGTGCCATAGCTTAGAGGGTTTTTAGTAACGTTAAAGGAGCCCATGAAAAAAATAAAAAGAAATCCAACTCAACAAATAAAAAAGTTAATAGTCAGTATTTATTATGATTCCAAAAGCTGTATCTAGCTCTCCGGTTATAACCGAGCCCGCGCGAGTCTCTCTCATTGGTCGATACAATAGCAACTCGCGGGATTGACTATAGCCGGACGGCCAGCCGCAACTCTAGGAATTATTATGAATAACTACAGATTATTGTTTTTTTTTTTTTATTATTTGGATATATTTTTTATTTTTCATGGACTCCTTTTACGTTACTGAAACACCCCTTAAGCTATGGCACGCAATTAAATTAACACCCTGTACATATGAACACCATACCTATCAGTGACGGCACTGACGTATCTGTGTACAGAGCTAGGAGGCTCATCGGGGTATCTCCGGCGCTCCCACGCGCCACAACCGCACGCGCATTCGCCACCTGGAATATACAGGGTGTTAGAGAGACAATACGTAACATGCTTTTAGTGCTCCCACACCACATACAAGTGTGTGTAAATTTTTTCAAACCCCAAGTAAGAGGCACATGAACATATATTTCAAAATTTCATGTTTGGAATCATTTCTAAATCTTTCAGATACAATCTAATAAAACAGCTTTGAACAATTTAGAAGCTCTATGTCATTTTCTGTTTGGAATAGCTTTCAGAACCTTTTTCATGTAAAATAATAATATTAAGGGAATGGACATTCCAGTAAATGGACTAACTAAAAAAAAAGTAATGCTTTTTCTGATGATAACAAACAAATTTCGCAAAGCTTAAAAATTATAGCTTGAAATAAAATTTTGCCTTGTCCATACAAAATCGCAGCTGACAAGAGCATCTTTGTATGGAAAAAGCTAATTTTTTTAGAGCTAGAATTTTTGTGCTTTGGTAATGTTGTTTGGTAACTAAAATAGTAGTTTTGAGTTATAAAATACTTACTCTTTCGTGAGGTCTGTTGCCCCATGGTGCAGTTTTCTTTATCAATGTTTGTTTCGTTGATTACGCTACATGGACAAGTGATAGTTCGACCCGCGAACTATAATCTGAAAACAAGACAATCATGTTTTTTTTAACTGTTTGAGTGATTTTTATCACTTTTAGGTATAATGTCTTTCTGTGGATGAGTAAGCTGTTTTTTTTGTAAACAAATAAATATATTTTTGAGGATATTTTAGCACTCACAATGCTATTTTTATTTCATATAAACATGAAAGAAAGAAAATAATAAATTCGACTTGTTCTTTATGTATGTCGCTATGACGTGTACATAAAGAAATAAATATAAAATTGCATACAAATTTTTATAAGTTATTCCCTGTAACCTGCTGGTGAAGCTTTGAAAACATTGATTAAAGAGTACAGATACAGTACAGGGACATTAATATTGGAAAGAGATGGGTGATATTTACCAGTTGCTGAACATGTGCAATAGAGATAATGCTCTACAGAGCCAACCAAATGTTCAGACGGCGCACGATCTGAGTGCAGAGCTGAGGATGACCTTATTGTTGATTTAACAGACCAATTTTTTTATGAATTTTATTTTGTTAACTTAACTAAGTATAAAGCTGTAGATTATGGAAACATCAATAACTCCAACCAAACCAACAATAAGGTCCCTTCACTCTGAGAATGTCACATTTATGGTCCTTTACTGTACAGTACACCTTTATAGTTATTAATTAAGATGAGTCAGAAATAAAGTTCATTTAGACATAACTTTAAAAGATGATGTCATCCATTTCAAATTAAAGGGATAAAATCATTGTATACAGGGGTGTGTTCAGAGCCGCTTAACCAATCGTATTTTAGCCAGGTTAAAAATTATACTGCCTTTTCAGGTAAGGTGCTGGCCAGACGAAATTTCAACTAGGTGAATTTTTATCCGGCCCGTTCAGAGGCGCACCGGAAGTAAAGTTTTATCTGACAGCAGCGAAAGTGCACATTCAGTGTTTCCCGGTAGTCTAAAATTCATACGGTCTAATTTTTATATTGGGCCGTCTGAATGCACCCCTGACCGACAAGTCAATTAATAACCTTTTGATATAATAACTTAATATATGTAATAACTTAATTAACAAATATACCATTTAAGACTACATGCACTGGTTATGTACTTACATAGTATTGAAAATAATCAATTCTTCAAAGATTTAATCAAAGATTTATGTGAGATAGGGCTCTCAAACTAGTCTACTCTAGGAAACAACTTTTGTCCAAGTTCAATTATGCATGGTACAGGTATATGATGCTATTTTTGATAGGCACTGTTGGTGGTGACTTGGGATTCCGTGAATTAGTCACAAAGAGATATAATGTACAAATAAAAAAAACTGGGTATATGAGGTCGGCCATCTTGGTTTCAATATGCACCTGATTCGCATGCAGAAGAAAGTGCATTCTTCGATAATGTAAAAAACTTACGTCTGAGAGAAGAGTTGAAATATTTTCAAGATTTCCAAGTCGTTTTCGTGATGATTATTAGTAATGTCACTCAAATCCGGGTCAACTAAAAATGTATTTTTATTCATATAGATTCACATTACCAGGCAAATTATTTACACTGATACACAGCACTACACTTAAATTTCATTTAATTACAGTCTATTTACACATTTTACGAGTGTTATACACTAAATTTCAAATAAATAGCACTCAACCAAAATACGCACTTCCTTGTTCGACTGACATTTTTGTTTAGCAACGTTCCATTCTATTATTCTACATACAAAAACAAAAAGAGGTACACACAAAAAAATCCTCATACAAAACTGAAAAATTCCAAAATATATTTCTGCGTACCACGAAACGTTTATACAAAACGGTTATAACTGTTATTTATAACCACGGTAAACAGAATCGCACGTCTGTACAAACCGGTTTTGACAGCTCCCGCCGTAATTAATTGGCAACACCGATAGAACCATAGACAAAATTCGAACTTCGAAAAACCATTTTCAGTCGCCATCTTGTTGGCCGCGTTTTATTGGGAAAATTCATTGGATTTTCTGGGGTTTTCCGTGTTTTTCGTGCTGTATGTATTGATTCAAAAATGTCTAAACGTAGAATAGAAGTGCTGGACCCTTTTATAAAGAAGAAAAGGTGAGTATTCCACAAATTTAGCGAATGTTTGGCAAGCCATGCTTTCCAAACATAAACCGCATTTCTTTTGTTGTCTCGTATGTTTCGGGCCGTAGTTTCCAAAAAATAGCATTTTAATAAGTATTACTGTCGACTCGGTCATGTATTTTCTGCTAAAAAGCTAAAACTTTAAACACAAAACTTGTTTAAAAAAACAGGCATAAAACAGGCATTTCCCGTTTTTCTGTGCATTGCATTGTGCATACTGCGTATCCTTTTACATACTGGTTATCCATATCCAGGGTAGTACCTGCACAGCCAGCCATCAACTTCCAACTATAAACCTCAGTACCTCATAGAACAAGCACAAAAGATTGCTTACAGTATCTACCTACTGGCATGACTTTTGCGTTTTTCTAACATTACGACTA
>JARACY010006321.1:0-17677 GCA_029255725.1 Scrobipalpa atriplicella
GTTTACGTTCTGCC
This sequence comes from Scrobipalpa atriplicella, assembly GCA_029255725.1. Lineage (NCBI taxonomy): Eukaryota > Metazoa > Arthropoda > Insecta > Lepidoptera > Gelechiidae > Scrobipalpa > Scrobipalpa atriplicella. The sequence goes on from JARACY010006321.1 coordinate 15, forward strand.
TACCCTATTGGGGATAAAGGCGTGATTATATGTATGTATGTATGTATCAAGGCCTAATTTTGTCCAGTTCCAATTCCTATGTAAGTTCTCTAGTATTTTATAACAGGCGTCAGGGTCAGTTGTACCATACACTCGATATAAAAAGACCTCACCTGTTCCAAAAGCACGCTCTCAGCGGTATTGCTCTGCTCGGTAGCCAGCAGCTCGCCACTGCGCAACAAGGCGGCGCCCTCCGCCCTCCCCCACACCCAAACCGGCACCCTACCCGACCGAAAATGCCTCGCCGATTCCATCAAATTGTAATCCAACACTGAACTAGGCACTATTAAAGTCTCGCCTGCCGTCAACATAAAGGCGTCTGACGTCCCATTGATGCAAGTGATTCTCCAGTGGGGACACTCGCATCGTTCTAGCTCCCTTTTCCAGTCCCCGGGTCTATGGAACATGTTTAAGTCTGGAGGTAAGGTCGGGTAGTAAGGCTCTCGGCATTCGAACGCGAAGAGTAGGTCGTGTCGTTTTGGGAACGCGTGGTGGATCAAAGACATGGCCACGTTGCGGCCTTTACCGATTTGGGAGTTCGCAAAGCTGAAGGTTAGGACTTTCATGTTCTGCAAGAGAAAAATATCGGTTGTAGTATGTAATTAATAATATAAAGCATTATAGACTTATCTATAGGTATATTTTATTGACTAAATCTTCAAAAATAACCGTCAGGTCTCTCGTAAAGATGAAAAAAATAATGGTCAGCAGGGTCAAGGTCTATAAACATCCGATGTAAAACCGTAACATTCCATGCCGGTACATGTCGTCAAATGAAGAATTTATTCTGGTATACATGGTTTGCCACCTCCACAAACTTGTCAGACGTGGCGGAACGACCTTTGTTTAGATCGTTTTTGCTCTGCCTACCCCATTAGGGATAAAGGCGTGATTTTATGTATGTATGTATATTTATCACTATTATAGATATCGTATATAGTTTTTAAAGGTAAACACGCGTAACAGATACGCCTTATCTGTTGACATTCGAATGGAAAATAATCTAACCTGGACGGGACGATGCGTTTTAGTTATAAGTTATAGATAAAACTATCTGTTATTCTGTTCACAGTTTTTCTATGACTAATGTTGCTACCTTGAAACTTAACCTATGGTAGTAGAATTATTTCCACTTTCATGGCAGATAAGACCAAATTAGACAGTTGTATTTCTTTTTATCTATTTTTTTTAATCTAGAACAGCAGTTATCGCTCTGAACATGATTCTGTTTTCACTGTCTGTTTATACCACGTCATTTACGATACGAATCTACGATACAGTTTTCCTGTGGAATGAGGTATTTATTTTCAAGCAGTTAAAAGTAGTCTATGTTCAACTCCAGGTAATCATCTATCACCATGCCAAATTTTATCAAAATCCTTTCAGCCGTTAGGTCACGCCAGAGCAACAAACAAACAGACAGTGCTGCTTTCGCATTCATTTTAGCATGAGCATAAGAATTACCTTACAAATAATCTGCAGCCCTTTAACCTTGCCGGGCATGTCTCCGAAGGGCAGCAGTTTCCGTCTCCGCACCGGCCCGCCGTCCGTCAGCCACACCGCCTGCACCCCTGTCAGAGGCACGTCGTATGTTCCCAGCAGGTTGTTGCGTTGGCTGTACTCCTGGTGACGGGAAACAATTTATTGGCAAATAAATAGAAGCTGGATTTGCACCGCAGAAACTACATTTGTATGGGATTTCGACACTTCGGAAGCCTTAAGACGAATGTGTTAGTCACCGTCTCCGTCTCCGGTAGTCCTGACAAAATTTGAACAAAATCTATCGCAAATAATAAAAAAAATTATGGTGATTTTTTCATCTTGTTTGAAATCATGCAGATTTGTTGACAAGAACTTATCTAAATCCTTATTTCATTTCGATGTTGTCCATGATTCGTTGTATCTAGCTTCTTTATATTTCCTGCAGATGCGCACACTGCAATCAGCAGAATACTTTCATGGCTAAGGCTAACACACCACACACTTCATTGATATTGACTTAGGTGTTTTAATAAACCGTGTGGTCCCATCTTGAGTAGGTATACAAGATTCGCTCAGGTCGTGGTTAGGTATATTGGTTGGCATGATGGTAGTAGGTTAACAATATTTCAGCACGTTCAAACAAACTAGAAAGTCTTTCGTCGAATCTAATTTCATACCACAATCAATACTTGATGAATAGGTGTTTCCGACCGATAGCACAGAATATTTAATAATACTAGCCGTTAGTTAGAACTTGTTGGAACTAGGATATCAATTCAAACTTTTATCGGTCGATAGCCTAGCTAAAAACTGTTTATTCTGTGACCAATTTGAGCATAACTACCTAACTAGAAAATAACCTACATTTTTGCGAAGTACCAGGACTTTATGTCACGGAAGGGATTAACTCACGTGATTGACTGGACTCTCGAGGGGCACGAAGGACAGTTTGTAGTTGGTGACGAAGAGCGATCCGAAGCGACCCCTGTCGTATTCGCTGAGTGGTGTGAGCATCACCACGCTATGCGCAGCACCCACTACCAGTTCGCCTGTGGAAAGAAGAAAATTTCACTTTTATGACAGGGTTAAAAATATCTGATCCATCGTAAGATGGAAGTAAGTTTATCTTTATACTAAAATGCATAGCTGATAGAGCTGGCAATATAGGGATAATATTGAAAAGGACAAAAAATTGTAAATGGAAACGCTGGTGTAAGAAATAATCCCATGTTCTGAGAACCTAGACCCGTTGCTTAATATGCATCACTTCTCGGATAATTTAATTCGACTGAGTGACTCTTTCCCTTTTATTGTACTGACCTCGAAGCTAGGTGTCTCTATCTATACTAGATTTACAAGTATGTACTGTGATACGTGCCTACGAGTACGGAGTGTTTAAAAATTTACGACAGGTTTATCTTATTGTTAGTCTCACAATCTCAATTAAAAATGAGCCTCGATATACTATGGACTCTACTCAACATTCATAACCCTATTAGAGGCGTCAAGTACCTGATAATGCTAAAGGCTGGCTAGGCGGTGGCAATGGTAAAGAATAACAGAAGAAGATAACGAAGATCATCTTATTAAAAATATTCTCACAGGAGAATTTACCTTCATAAAGTGCAGAACCTCTCTACACTTCTCTACATTCATGACTCCCTAGTAATTAGGGGCGTCAAGTACCTGATAATGATAACGGCTAGGCGGTGGCAATGGCCTACAAGAACAACAACCGTGACCGGAGATTCTGACTCATAATGATCACGTGAACTCCGGTTTCGATGGGTAAGGTCGGTCAAAAACGTTGAGCAGTTTTTAGAATTTCTAGAGAGCTGCCTATGACTAAGATACTAAGGCAGACTTAAAAGTTAAAATACAAAGGGTTATTCCTAAATGGAATATAAGTAGTCATCAAGAAGTATAAATTGAACCTTCATCGGGATCATGCGCCAAATAGCTTCTGTCAGTGTGTGCTGGTGCTGGGTGGGATTTTTACGCCAGTGCGGCTTTTCGGTCGGTGAATCGCTACATCGTCGATTCTGTCTCCTTCCACTGATCTAGTTATGGGTCAAGATCCAGCTTACCGCAAAAAATAAAAGTACTTCTTAGGCCAACTGTTTGGCGCGTTCTCATTTTTGAATTGGTGTAATTTTGTTTGCAAGATCGTTTCTTGATATTTGGAAACTCGGTGTGATTCTTTTGTTTACATTCAGGCTTTCTTACGCTAGGTAAACGTTTCTTTTACATAAGAGCCATTCACAAAATTAGCTTTAAAGCTTAGATAAGGGTGTGCGGTGCAAAAAGGATATAACGTTTTCTTAAATAATTAACAACTAAGTATGTGCCAACACTCATACTATTACCTACGCTAATAAAGAGGAAAATATAGAGTTCATAGCACCGATAACGTCTTACATCGGCTGGTATCCTAGTTGGGGAAACCCAAATAATATACGGGGATAATAAATATCGAAACAGGGTGAAATCTCCAGAAATATAGTACGAAATTGATAATATTAGGGCAGCTGTAAAGATTTCTTTGGGGGATTTTAACTGTTTTGTTTCGAATAATCGGGCGTGAAGATAAAACTGTAAACAACCATGACTCATACATTTACAATTACCTACTGTTACTTTTGTTACATAAATATTCATATTTTGTTAGTCTAGTTATGTATTACAAAATTCCGAATAAAATTATTCTACTTTCTTCACAAGGATGACTCTTGTATAGATTCCTTTTATAAGGTGCTGCTCATTTTATTTTATTGGTGACCCGAATAGCCTGTGTGCCTGCTAGGTAGAGGGTCCTGGGTTCGATTCTCGGCTACGCAGATATTTGAATGATGAATTTAAATTGTCTTTCAGGGTCTGGGTGTTCTTTTGGGTTTTTTCTGTGTATGTCCAATAATGTCCAAGACACCCCGAAACAGGGAATCCTAGTGGGAGCTATGCGAGTGTGATCGTGTTTTTTCATTATCAGTGATAAAATATTTTTTATCTCCAGTGGCAAAGTCAGGAAAATCGTGTATAATTGGAATCTACTTAAACTAGATCTATCTACTAACTGTGCTGTAGATATTTGAAGTGTACGTCGTCAATTAAACTGGTGTTTAAATATGACATCAATATCTACGTCACCATCTAAATATGCAGCCGGATTTGCAAAGCCCCATCTTGAGAAAAAATGCTCTAACCAAACTATTGACTAAAATAGAGAAACATTATTTTGAAGGTGCAGATACAGGAAGTGCGTAGTCACAGACTGACATTCCCTTTTTTAAGGAGTAATATAAAAGTAAGAAGTGCAATCGTGCTTTGAAAGGCATGTTAGAGAGTCAACTTTGTGATACTAAATTACAACTTGAAACTCGACGCGAAAACCCTGAGGAAAGACTCCAGGGTAATATTTAGCCCTGAACGTCGGCATTGCACTCAACTAGAAATTGAGTTTTTTTGTTACTGTTATCACCGTCAATCAGACTATAAAAACAACAATCAGCAGTGACCGTGAGTTTGCGTAACCACTTGTGTGGAAATTTGTTTGTCTTTGACTTAGTAAATACCTACCAGGAGGGCAACTTTGTTAAGATAAGGATCTTTTGCGTACTCTTAGATGACGTATGTATGAGTCACTTATCGAGTTCATAATTAATTCAAACAAAATTGCACATTTGTCGGCAAAATGTTTTAATATAATCATTACCAGATTATTATGAGTCTTTCGCTTCTACAATATTTTTACAACTTTGCCAAATTTAAAAGATCGAGTGTTACCTTTTCGCAATTTAAATCCTTTCAACCAGGCCTCCAACAAGCTTAAGACACCCATTTCACTCACATAACTAACCACATACTGACTAGAGCATCCTATGGGAGCTCACTTCCTATGTCTCCCATATTAGGATTACCAGGATAACATAAACGGGCGGACAGTTAGCCGCGCGCCGAGCATGCGTAATGCGTATTATTGTGATTTACATCATACTCGGCTGACACAGATACTTGTACACATAATACATGCGGATTATGCATGCTTGGTAGCATAGGTCCAGTGGTGTGAAAAATGCCATAATAATAACAGTGATGATAATTAAATATACAGAGAGAAGAGACAGATCATATTATTGTTTTAGTTAAGATCATAGAAATAAGGATGTTTTTTGGGAAATTGAGTTTATAGGGAAAATATGAATGCATAGAGAAAGAAAGTAAAGTTATTCCTTTGAAATATATTTCAATTATTAATATGTTAATTTTAAAGTATGTGCTAATGTTTTCTTACCATGAAATTCAACAACTTTTGCCAATAACTTTTTACTAAAATATGAAAACAAGAACTTAGGACATCCCATTAAAAAATGCTTCTGTTAGAAGTGTTAAGGACTCAAAGCACAGGTAGACATCTACACTGTATGATACTCTTAACCATGTGTAAAAAAAAGTACTGTGTTCTTTTAAACCACAATGTTCTACTAATAATAACAAACAACTTTTGCAAAGAACATAAATTTTTGGACAGAATAAAATTTTGCCTTGCCCATCCAAATTACAGATGAGGCGAGCATATTTGTATGGAAAAGGTAATATTTTTTTTGTGCTTAAATTTTTGTATTTTGGGAAAGCTCAAGTAAGAACATGTAGTTTAGAGGAACGCAGTACTTTTTTTAACACCCTGTATAGCCAGTAATAAATGTACTTACCATTTAGAAGCTTGGGTTTCATCTCTGTCACCGATCCATTCTTGTCGCCATTGTTCTGAAACACATGGCTCCGGTGTCACAACTATTTATGAATGTCACATTAATGAGATGAGATAACATCCTTGGATAATATTCAATAATCAGGTTACTGACTGGTCATGAAACTATACATAACATTATTAATAGCATAATTATTCATAAACAGTAGAAATTGATACCTTCCATGCTGGACTGGGAGTGATAGAAAAACGTAGAATGTGCCAGCTGCATCTCCTCCCGGGCATGCTGTAAAAATCAGCTAAGGGATTCGAGGGTTTCAGTATTGTAATTTAGGCCATGGGCTGACAACCTATCACTGTAGCAATAAACAGTTACTATCTGGAATAACCCTCAAAACTTGTCAGACATGGCGGAACAACCTTTGGTTAAGTCGTTTGCACTCTGCCTACCCCATTAGGGATAAAGGTGTGATTGTATGTATGTAGAGATTCAACTTGTTAGCCATATTTTGTGTAAAAAAATTAGAATAGTCTGTTAGATCTATAGAGATATTATTATGTAATTATTCCCAAATTGGACTATGACAATGTTCTGGTGGTAGCTGTTTTGTGAAAGTATCAGTCAGAGAGTCAAGTTCAGGTCTTCTCACACTGCACTTTTATATGCTCTTTTCCAAGTGAACAAATATTGCCCAAGACTGAAATGTGATATTTTTCGTGCCATTAAGTGCCTACTTGACTCTCTGATCATTTTTTCATTGAATGGAAAATTAATAGTTTTTCTATATTTATTTTTAAATCAAATAAAGTTAAAATGAATGCTTTATAACAAATATTACATCCATTCCATGGGTAGTTAATATCTAGCATGACAGAGATTAGATTACGGGACTACAACTTAAACAATTTAGTCTGCATTTACACAAAATATAAATGTGTAGGTACATAACTTTAAGTACATACCAGTCCAAATATCTGGTGTCTCCCTCTTCTCTTCAAGTGAACCCCAACCGACCCCCCCATTGGAATCAAAATAGTTCCAATCAGAATGTGAATGTGCACCTACTTTCTAACCTAATCATTTACAAATACATCAATCATATGCCTGTTGATTACTTATCGGTATGAAATATTAGCTGGACTTACCACCGACGCTACGTTGATGTAACTCTTGAAGTTCTCAACTAACTTTTTTTCGTTCATTGTAGTCAATAGTTTCTGTGACCCACTTTGCAACCTTTCCCAGGAAAGGTATCCACTTAAATAGCTCAATTATCAGCTAAATTGAGACGAATTGAAGGTGGTAATTAATTAAATTAGAGATAAACCACATTATTTGTGTGTATTCTGCATAAATTTGATAACAATCGTCTGACCAAACACTGTTGTTTGTACACAGATTACCTCTCCATGCGGAGGTCTCCTCCTGTAAAACTGATGTCGAACAAGAGCTTGGACATAATTTATTTTATCTATATTAGCACAAAGCACAATATTTCTCCTAAATAGGATAAATTTTAATTAAAATTTACATGACCCAAGTGCCAGCAAAGAAGAGCGACAGATAATATTAGTGTTGCAAACAGTGAAAATCTTGAAACAAAAAAAGGAAAAGAAATACCATAGAGTTTTTCGCCAAACAAAAACAAATAACAAACAAAATGCAAAATTTACGAACGAAACAGTATTTTTCTCTTGTTTTTATTTGTTTTTTGTCTTGTTTAAACTTTTCTTCAGTATAAATTTACGTCTGCCAAATTGTAAAAAATATGGTAAAAAACGGATGACATCGCGTGACGTTTAGTTTATATTTTACTCTGGCAACATTCTTGTTAAAAGATTCGTTTCATTTCACTAGAATTTTTAGATTAAATTAGATTTTATTGTTAGAAATAAAATTAAGGTACGTCTAAAATTTGCACATTAAAGATACGATACAATAAGTTTGTACTTTATAATCATTCAGTATATCATTATAGCTAATTTAAGATGAATATTTAATTTATTTTGGCTTTCACGACTTTGATCAGATTTAATTCCGTGAAACGGAGTGTAATTGACTTCCATGCGCCTCAACTTCATTCATTTTTGGAAAAAAGTTGTATTGTGCGTGTTTGTCTCAAAAAATGTCGATTGTTAAATTTCTGTTCGTTGTTTGATATAAAAGCACAATCCTCATAAATATTGTAGCAACTCTACCCGTTTATTAGTGCAAGTGTGTATAAAACGTCCGAGGAATGGCTGACGCCTTGGTCGAGCGGAGGCCCCCCGCTCGCTTCTTTTGCCACCGATGTAACATCGAATTTGAGAACGTTCTGCAGGTGAGGAATCTATTCTTGACGTGGCCCGCATCAGGGCGCCGAGGTTTCCGCACGAGCTGGAGGAAGTGTTGGCACCGACTCTGCTCAAGGTCATGCTGCATCGATTTTCTATTGATTCTTTTGGCAAGTTTCGTCGGTAGACACTATGTTTAGTTATACATGTAGGTTTTCTAATGTTTCCCTCGGTACACGTGCACCGGAGGTTGCAATTAGTTTCCTTATTTACCAGAAATTACAATGTTTTGATTGTTATGATAACAGCAGATTGTTGTCAACAAATTGCATCACATTTTAGGTTCTTATCTAGAAAATTCCTTGAAAATTGTTATTAATCATAATCACACATTTACATGAATATGTGTACATACAAAATCTGCAATGGTACCTATCTTAGTTTTTTTTTTAGTTCTTTACATTTCTAAAACTATACCTGCAGTACAAAATTGCTAAACATTCATTACATCCTGTTTATTATAATTTATTTAAAAAACCTATGAAAAACATAATGCCTTGTACATATTTTATAGTATAGATGGATAATTACAACTAAATGTAAAGATGTCCTAAAATTTAAGTAATTAATGTTAATACCTGTAATGATTAAAGTCAAGAATAAAATAGTCCTATAGGTAAAAGTACCTATAGATAATCCTGGCTAACAATTTTATTTTATTAAATGTTTTGCTAGCAGCATTGCAATACTAAAACTATATTAGGTACTATTAATTTATCATAATGAAGTTCCACCTTATGTAAATTAGTTTAAAAAAAATGAATTTAAAAAGTTATTTTTCCTTACTGTATCACTCAAATGTTATGGTTTAAACTTCATTTATCAAATTAACTATAGGGAGTTACTTCTTGAATAGTTGATTTAAAAAAAGGTCATATTTATTGTTATTGATAAACATAGGAAATCGAGAGTATATTGCTGGAATTTTTGTTGCTCTTTTGCCAGTTTAATAGAGCAGTAAAAACAATTGCTGACCTAACTTTAGTGTGCAACCTAACCTACCTCTGAAACTGAACAACTTTCCCCAAGAAGCGTTTTCACATGGTGTGAGACGGTTGTCTCTATTAATCTTATTTTACATATCTTAACCTTTGTTCCTTGGGGAAATTTGTTCAGTTTCATGGCTTCACAAATTTGGCTCTAAAGTTTGATCAGTCTTTATTTACTTCTGGTATTTAAAGAGAGCTATGAATGAATATAGGCACTTGTCTTGTGGAATGTGGAATATCTGGTGTTGCCACTTATGGAACCAGTCTATAGAAAAAAACATTATTTTCCAGGACCTAACATGTCCGTACTGCGCGAGCGGGTTCATCGAAGAGCTGGAGGAGCCCGAGGCGGCTGGCGGGTCTGGGGACGAGTTCAGTGACGCAGACATGTCCAACCTGGACGACATGACCACCATTGACGAGATGAGCAATCTGGACGACTCCGATGATATGCCGCAGGTAACAGTACAAAACAATTAGTACAAAAGACAATAGTACATGTAAATTAGCGCACACTACAGTGAGGTGTTTACGTCAGTGGTCAAGTCAAAAATATGCGAAAAAAGCACAAAATGCGAATTTCAGGTGAAAATTACAGTAAAAGTGATAACTAAGATTAATTTAAATACTAAACTAAACTTAGTAAGGTACAATAAGATAACTGGTTATAGTGAGATACAGGCCAACTCTGTATGACACCATTAATTAGATGAGCATAGAAATTTGGCATGCTACAGCTATATGGGTTCAAGCATGTTCTTATTGGAATGACCCCAAATTTTCGGATTCAAAAATTCAGATCTTGAGAAGTCAACAAACATGTTTTGAAGAGACTATTATCGAAAACTTGTTTGACCTTGAAACCTTATATAGTATCATGCAAACAGACTTATCTCCTCACGTGCGGAACTCTAGACCTAAGATGCCGGGTTGACGCAGATTAGAAGGCGTACTGCGTCTGTGTTTCCGAATGCAACATTACAAAGAGAGTAAATCTTCTGGATAAGCTCGCTCCCTGGTCGACTCTGTCTCTGTCGCCCCATAACATTTAAAAAAACCTTTTCCGTGCTGAGACTTTCGAAGTCTAGGTCTTCCACGTAATATCGGTATTTCTGGGCTAAAAAGACTGCGTGCCTTAAGCAAACGAACTTAATTTGAGGCCGAACTATGTAATGAATGTACGCCAACTAAATGTAAGTGTCTCCATCGACGCCAATCGACGCGATAAGACATATAAAAATGCTGAATGCGGTTTCACGTCGGTAGATTTGCACCGGCCCTAATCGAACTATCGCTGACGCGCCGTGCGAAAAGGCCGTTATCAGCACATGTTTTATCGCGGTACTGCGCGATTCATGTTATGCCTACGCTACGTTACCTTATGCGTAAGAACTGCACGTTGCGCCGCTGGTGTATGCCTATAATTATAGTGGATGGGTGACCGTTAGCGTATTGTTTTATCAATTAGCTAAAGCGTTTTCGTGCTTGCCTAATTCGGTTCTGATCCATGTTATTAAAGTCAGATAAAGTGACTTATTTTAGTTAAAAAATACTTTAATAATATACTTTTTTTAAATGCATAATATGATTTAACATACATACTCATACTCATCTCTAACTAACCTACTATTAAGAACATACTAATAATGAAACATGTAATCTAAATAATAAATTAATTTTGAATTTGAATTGATATGATAACACTATGGCGCAGACTGGCCATATGTGTGTCTGTCTATTCTATATCTAAATGTTACAACCTTTCCTACTAATTTCAATCTAATAAGTGATAGTAGCTACGGTGAATGCTATTGATTACAACGTACACTCAACCGGCCGTTGTGTAGATTAATCGATGTATATTCTCTGTGTTCAGTCTTTATAGGAAAGCAATCAAGCTGTTATATTTCACTATACACATTTTTTTGGAGGTGTACAAGGCTTAGAACTCCCACATAAAGACGGGAATCCCTGACCTCACCAATATTCTGTTGACCTCTTTTCCTTTCGTAGAAAAAGGGGGTATAGGCGATTCGCAAAGACTAAGGTAAACAGGAAAACGCTTCTTTTACAACTACTAAACAACTGATATCGTCTATTTTCAGAGCACGCCGCCAATGCTTAACGATCTAGCATTCCTAATGTCGGGGGGCAGGTTGCGGGGCGCGGGGCGAAGGGAAACCCTCATGGAACAGCTGGTGTGGATGATAGGGGGTGCTAGAGGAGGCACCGTGGCTGCCGGCGCGCCTTTTGTGCTCGTCGGGGCACCAGGGGACTATGTGTTTGGAGGGGAAGGTGAGTTAATGTCGGGCGGGGGGCAGGTTGCGGGGCGAGGGGCGAAGGGAATCCCTCATGGAACAGCTGGTGCGGATGATAGGAAGCTCTAGAGGAGGCACCGTGGCTGCCGGCGCGCCTTTCGTGCTCGTCGGGGCACCAGGGGACTATGTGTTTGGAGGGGAAGGTGAGTTAATGTCGGGCGGGGGGCAGGTTGCGGGGCGAGGGGCGAAGGGAATCCCTCATGGAACAGCTGGTGCGGATGATAGGAAGCTCTAGAGGAGGCACCGTGGCTGCCGGCGCGCCTTTTGTGCTCGTCGGGGCACCAGGGGACTATGTGTTTGGAGGGGAAGGTGAGTTAATGTCGGGCGGGGGGCAGGTTGCGGGGCGAGGGGCGAAGGGAATCCCTCATGGAACAGCTGGTGCGGATGATAGGAAGCTCTAGAGGAGGCACCGTGGCTGCCGGCGCGCCTTTTGTGCTCGTCGGGGCACCAGGGGACTATGTGTTTGGAGGGGAAGGTGAGTTAATGTCGGGCGGGGGGCAGGTTGCGGGGCGAGGGGCGAAGGGAATCCCTCATGGAACAGCTGGTGCGGATGATAGGAAGCTCTAGAGGAGGCACCGTGGCTGCCGGCGCGCCTTTTGTGCTCGTCGGGGCACCAGGGGACTATGTGTTTGGAGGGGAAGGTGAGTTAATGTCGGGCGGGGGGCAGGTTGCGGGGCGAGGGGCGAAGGGAATCCCTCATGGAACAGCTGGTGCGGATGATAGGAAGCTCTAGAGGAGGCACCGTGGCTGCCGGCGCGCCTTTTGTGCTCGTCGGGGCACCAGGGGACTATGTGTTTGGAGGGGAAGGTGAGTTAATGTCGGGCGGGGGGCAGGTTGCGGGGCGAGGGGCGAAGGGAATCCCTCATGGAACAGCTGGTGCGGATGATAGGAAGCTCTAGAGGAGGCACCGTGGCTGCCGGCGCGCCTTTCGTGCTCGTCGGGGCACCAGGGGACTATGTGTTTGGAGGAGAAGGTAAGTTATAGTTATGACTAAGGGAAATAATAATACATAGGTTATAATAATAAAGAAGGAAACTGTGTGGAAGGAAACCATTTCCACCCAAGAGTATTTTTAGTTTCGTTTTTCCTAGTCTGATGTGAGGATTCAGCACACATCAAATCATATTAATCTATTAGTTCAGTCTGAGTATTCGACCTGAAGTCTGAACAAAATCCCAATAGGTATTGCTACTTGAACATATAAATAGGAATGCCGGATACTTGATGATACATAAATAACGACCATCCTGCTTTGTGCAATAATAACAATTATTCTAATTGATTAATGTCTGTTTGGACTTTGCTCTTCTGATATACTTAGCACGATACTGTAGGTACTATTATGTACTTTGTAACATGAAAATAAATGTGTAATAATGGTATGAACTGGCAGTCTTCTTCCACTATCGAAAGAGGTCTTCAACTCAATGTATGTACTACCTTATTCATGAACCCAGGAACTCTGATGTCTAGTCTAAAGATTTTTGACAGCCTAGATAATAGGCCTCTATCATGATCTGTGTAATAATCGTGCTATCAAAGATAGTGTTTTAATCATAATAGTCCAAATAATTTTATGTGTAAACTATTGAACTTCCATTGGTATATCGCTCTCGACTGATGACGTGATTGGTCCTGAGCTAGCTGTCACGGGAACGTTATACTAGGCGTACTATTTGATTATAACATGTGAACTGCCATTCTATCTACCAGGACACCATAACTAATTGAATGTTTTGTTATTCCAGGGCTAGATGCAGTAGTAACGCAGCTACTAGGTCAACTCGAAAACGCGGGGCCGCCGCCCTTACCGCGGGAACAAATCAACCAGATCCCCAGCGAGCCCGTCACAACGGAACAGGCTGCCAATAACGCCACCTGCTCTGTTTGCTGGGACGCCTTTCAAGTTGGTAAGTAGACAACATCACTGGTCTCTACTACTAGGGTATGAAGCGGTAGTAGAAGGCCATCAACATGATACAGACAATATTTTCAACCAAATCAACCGATCGGAATTCAATTTGTGTGGGGTCCTGTAGTAAATGTATTTTCTTTTATTGGTATTTGTTCTTGCTTCACTCTAATCTAGGTCTAATTAAAGCAATTATGTTTTCCAGGCGAGATGGTATCCCGGCTAGAATGCGACCACATATTCCACTCGACGTGCATATCCCCGTGGCTGCAACTACACGCCACTTGCCCCATCTGCCGGCGCTCCTTACTACCCGAGGACCCCGCCCCGCCCATCGTCGACGCCTCCCCCTCCCGCGACGCCGATAGAGACACCGGATCGAATAACTCCAACTCTGCCCCTCATAGCGAAAGCTCCACCAGTAAGTAGCCACTTGCCATCGAGTTATGCTAGCCTGGTACTCGACAGGCGGTCTATACTGAGTCATGTGCTTTTCCCGTGACGCCGATAGAGACACCGGGGCCAATAATTCCAACTCAGCGCCGTACAGTGAAAGCTCTACTAGTAGATAGCATATGCTGGCCTGGTACTCGAAAGTGAAAACTGAATTTTTACTTGCTAAATAGTAGACGCCCGCGACGCCGATAGGGACACCGGATCCAACAACTCTAGTTCTGCCCCTCATAGCAAAGCTCCACCAGTAGGTATCAAATGAATTATGCTAGCCTGGTACTTTTTTATGTGCTGAATAGATACATGCGTTCCCTTCGCGCGACGCTTATAGAGAGACGGTTCGAACAATTCCAACTACGCCGCACTGAGTACCAGGCCAGCATAACAACTGCAGGCTAGTTCTCGTTCGACAAGCAGAAATATTCTAAACGTAAAGCAAAAACGCCTCAATTTGGCTGACGCTTGCTAGTTGCGCGTGCGTGTTAATAGTGAGCTATCGCATGTTCAAAGATAGCATTAAAGTTGATAGTTTTGGGCGTTGCCAGAGCAAACACATTTCTAATAAAATAAAAAAAGTTGTACCCCCCCAAATTGTAGCATTACGAATATATCGCGTCTGTCTATCAAATTTTCATAAAATTTCGCGGCCTTTTCGCGGGGTGGCTGGTTGTTACAATTTTGGTGCCGTGACCAGGATTTCACTGTTGTGAAAATTTCTCTCAAACATTCCTTAAAAAAAATTGCAGGCCGTGAGTGAAGGTGCGCCCAGTTACTGCGATATGAGTAGGTAGGGTAGTTGTGGATAATGAAATTACCAGCATGATCTGCTTTGAATTTGAAATGCACCATGGCCTGACAAAGATTTTCGTACTTACTGCGCGTAAAGGCTTATTCAAAAACTGAGCAAAGCATGTTAATTTGTCGCCCACCATTTGACAAAGCCTTAAAAGTTTGATAATCTGCACGGATCACTAATAATCTTTATTCGAAAGCACATAAATAAAGCCAAATGGATAAAATTTATGGAATCCTTATTTCTTCCCGTTCAATCACAACCACAGCTTTCAAAATAAGATCATGTTACTTTCGTGTTCCAAAATAAAACACTATAAGAACTGTTAAGAAATAAGTACTAGGGTTACAAGGAAATAGAGCGTAAAACCTGGCATTCTTTGCAGGTTTCCTGCAATTCACTCGAACCGCCTTGACACTAACAGAACACATGCTGTCCCTTGCAACCCACCAATGCCGAGTTATGTAGTCCTGTGACGAAAAATACATGAACACTGTCAAGTTAACCACTCTCACAATTTCTGGCTGGATTTAAATGGATAAATTAAAAGCCGTGACAGGTACTTGTTTGAAAATCTTTTCAGTAGATTTCGAAATTCTAAATTATTGAGACTGGCGTGTTCGTGTTTTATTTTGGAACAGTAGAAAGTACAGATAGGGTGTTTATAGAATAGAAACTTTAGGTGCAAATGTATCATAATTCTATGATGACGATTGTCATAAAATTCTGGTACAATTTATCACCTGCAAACGCAGTTCACTTTACGGTAATATTAGCATAGTAAACGCGTCTCGACATAACTGTTTACTTCACAACGAAAAAGAGTAGGTATTTATACTGAAATACACTACGCAGGACGTCAAAATTATGTTGAGACGCGTAGGTTAACTTTGCAGCCCCTGTAGCATGCAGACGCGATTTGGCCGCGATAGCCGTTTTATCACACATTTTATCACATCTATCTGTCAAATTTTATGGGAGTTGGCAACAAGACGCGCGGTGGCATGCTACAGGGGCAAGTATGGATAGATATATAACGTAGGATGCATTTGTAAATTTTGTGTTTGTCTTGCAGCATCCCTACCACGCGTGGTGCTGAGGCGGATAGCGCGGCGCTCGGGCGCGGGGTTGGCGGGGGGCGCGGGGGTGGCGGGGGGCGAGCGGTGGGGGGGCGACTCCAGCTCGACCAGCAGCATGGACGTGGGCTCGTCGGGAACAGAGTGGGCGCACACGGAGCCCACCTCCCCGCGCTCCTCCGCCTCCTCGCGCTCCACCAACTCGTCCTCGTCGCTGCACTCATCCGCGCCGCCCCCCGGCCCGCACCTCAACATGGACATCGACTTCGACTAACTCCGCGCGGTGCTGCCGCCCTGGTGCCAGGACCCGTGTTGTGTAGTGCGAGTGTGCCAGTGAAGTGCTAAACGTGTCGCGCCAACTCTCGCGTGTGGGATGTCTCCGGACGCTAAATTGGAGCCCGCTTGCGTCTGCGCCGTCCGCCTCCGAAACGGCTCTGCAGTGCTGCTGGTAGTTCAAATAAAAATTAGATTAATCGAATTGAGGTTTTTCCTGTAATTACGCTCCGTTTCGGCAAGAATAGAAATTTTACAAGTACATCATATGATTCAAGCGTTTGTAATTCGAGAGTGACAATTAAATTTAAAATGATGTCATTTTAAAATTAATTATCACGCCTTCTAAATCTTACACAGTAGTGTTCAATACAGTTATATCTTTTTTGGCGTGATTTTCCAATTAATAGCTCTAGCTATAGAAGACAATTAAAAAATAATAAAATAACAAATAAAATGTGCCTTTTGCACTGACTAGGAGTTACATTGTTACCTAACTCAAATTCTTCGTGTGTCCAATTCATTCTAAGTAGTTGTTCTCCCATTGCAAAAAGTAATAGTGTTCACACCTTACCAAATAGTTCACTACATATAATGTGTAAAGTGCCTAATAATTTCTGATATATGACTCTGTTATCTATTTTTACGCAACATGTGACTATGGATAAATAATTTGATACTTTCAATGGGAAATCAACTTGGCTTCAATAGCAAGATACATTTTCTATGTAAATTTTGTAAATATGCATTAGTGTTTTAAGCATCTGTTGCAGATTGATATTGTTTATGGACCTATACCCTGACCACAAACTAAAAAGACCTGCCATAGAGGTAACATAGAGAAGGGCTTATAGGAAGTACATAATTCCTTCTTTTTATCTCTCTCTTCAGATATTTTTAGTCAGTGATCATGCTATACTGTTCGTGTACGTCCCGCCAAGGTTACCTTAGCATGGTCACAGATAATATAATACTATACTAGTACAGATGCCCAATGTCATACAACAAAACTGGTACGCCATAAGTCGGGCCGACGCTCGGGCCGAATGGTTTTAGGGAAATGTGACGCAACGGTACCACGCGACATACCACGACGGGTAGTGTTCGGTCGTAATATTTTGACGTGATCACAGATGGCGCTACGTAGGTACGGAGCACGTTCGGAGTACGTAATTTTGCACTAGACTACTAGATGGCGGTAAAAAAGCAGCGAAAGGAGGGAAGTACTCTAAATTGGGCTAAACACGGTCCGGCATTTGACTTTGTTAGTATAGTTAATAGTTGAATTT
>JARACY010006322.1:0-17668 GCA_029255725.1 Scrobipalpa atriplicella
ATACTGTCAGCGCCTCTGTTCAATGTGACGTTGATGGAGTAAAATGTGTTGTTACTGCTCTCGATTCTGGCCGCCACATTCTTAACTAATTTTAAGATAGCGCTGTCACTGTCTTTACTTTGACATAGGAACAGGATAGCAAATAAACACATGTGTTTGACGTTCCTAATTTGACATAAGCTGCTTTAAACCGAACATAGAGCATGTTCCTTATTTTACGTTTAATAAGCAATCTAATGTCAAATTTAAGCAATTTAATGTCAGATTAGGAATGTCAAAGTCATGTATTTATTTGCTATCCTGTTCTAATGTCAAATATAAGAAAGTGACAGCGCTACTAAAAATTAGAATTAGTAACTGGACGGCGTGAATCGAGGCCTCTGTATCTAGTACTTACTTATTATAGATTAATTAGTGTAGACTAGGAGGAAAATGGATCATATCCTGGGGTTTTCGCCACGTCTAACAAGTTTTGAAGGCCATTTTAAATGTGCAAAATGCGCTAAATAAGTCGAACAAAAAATAAAACGCGTGTTAGGTGTTAGGCTGGTAGGTCTATACAGCAGATAAATAACTAACCCTAATACCTAGTCCCGAATAAAGTTCATTCTGTAGGTACAGAACAGTAAACTAGATACAACTTCAGGAAACTACAATTACACAGCTCTTACGAACCTAACAATAGACTAGCCTACCAAACTTCTTTCTGAGCTAACGGGACACTTCCTAAACACAACTCTTTGCAGCAAATGGATGCCAAGAAACAAGTTTAATTAAGTTTTCCTTAGAGAGATAAGAAAAAAAAATGTTTTATCTCAGTAATGAGAAACTTAATGTTGATCACCGTTTGTGTTACTGGCCAATAGAAGGCAAGTCACAGGTGTGACTTATTTTTATAATAAGGAAGACTGAATTATACTTTTTATTAAGAACATTAGTATTTTTTTTATATTTTTTTTCCCTTTTTTTTTATGTCGTCCAGTTATAGATATGACATAGTTTTTGCTACAACCACTATCGAAAACAGCGACGGAACAACAGCTTGAAGAAGCACCACATTCAATCAGGTAAATCGTTGTCCTGACTAATCTGTGAGACAAAACATAACTTGTTAGTCATAATCTATCATAATATCCTGTGGGTGTTGAACCTATGACTTCCATTCTAGCTTTTTCTCTATCAACAGAAGCAATTATCAACTATTTTATTCAGAAGTCCTACTTCATCGACCTTTTGGATCGATGGCATCGCCCTCTTTATAATAAATGTGATACGAGTTTATTGATTGAGTGCTTCGAACAAGACGATCGTACTATTGGTGTTATACAGGGTGAATAGTAGAATAATTATACAGGGTGTTTGGTAGAGGACCGCGACGAGCCTTTGGTTGAGCTCTTGATCCGACTGAAGGTCGTGAAATCGATTTCCAAGTGGTTCAATTACCACGGTAGGAACCTAGGAACACATGTCACTAAGTTAACACGATATTATCAATTTATTACTGGTGATATTTTCCCTAGTTTAGTAAGGATACCAAACTAGGGAAATGTGCCAGCTGCATCTCCTCCCGGGCATGCTGTAAAAACCAGCTAAGGGATTCGAGGGTTTCAGTATACTGTCATTTAGGCGATGGGCTAACAACCTGTCACTACAGCAATATACAGATTTATCTTGAACGACCCTCAAAACTTGTCAGACGTGGCGGAACGACCTTTGTTTGGGTCGTTGACCCTCTGCCTACCCCATTAGGGATAAAAGCGTGATTTACGTTAAGTCGTCGTTTTTGGTCACTGTGTCCCTGGTAATGTTCGTTCCCGAAACTACATTAGAGGAATATTTGGCAGTATGTCTTTGACAACAGTATTCATCGAGTCGATCGTGCGACTCTACGGCCCGTATTTATAATCAGCTCTCAAGAGTGACAGCGAGTTTAAGTTTGAATCAGAAATATCATTTCAGTACAAAACGGCCTGTCAAATCCACACTTAATATCGCTCTCAAACTTGAGACCGCTTCATAAATGCGAGCCTACAACTCAGTCAAAAAACCCAACTGCGTAGGTAATATTAGGTACTTACTTAATTTATAAAATTTACCTTTAAAAAGATAAAAACAAGTAGATCTATTTCTGTCTCAAAACCAACACCTCGTTTGTACACCCTAAGATCTGATGCAAAATCTTACAAAAATCTCATGCAGTCGGATGCAATATATGATTTAATTGTAAATACCAACTTATAGGACATATTGCATCCGACTGCATGAGATTTTTGTAAGATTTTGCAGCAGATCTTAGGGTGTACAAACGAGGTGTTGGTTTTGAGACAGAAATAGATCTACTTGTTTTTATCTTTTTAAAGGTAAATTTTATAAATTAAGTAAGTACCTAATATTACCTACGCAGTTGGGTTTTTTGATTTTTTAATTTAAAATTTTATTTTATACTTTTTAGTTTGGAAAAATGGAGGGAGAAGAGGGAGGCCTTTGCCCAGCAGTGGGACGACCCAGGCTAAATAAGATAAGATACTTTTTAGTTTTAGTTATACTGAGAGATTGGGTCTGGTCTGGTTTCCCTTCTGGGTTGCGGAGGTCAGATGGCAGTTGCTCTGTGTAAAAACCAGTACCCTCTTTCAATCCCCTAGATTAGGTAGCCGACCCCGCGAGATACGGGATAAGGCTATAGGGAGATGATGATGATACAATATTATAACCCTTACGAAGTCGGCAGAGTTTCAACGTCTTACTACAAACTATTTCCCCCGCGTCTAACGTTGTTGATGGCGAGCCTCTCATGCTCTATATACCCTGTAAGGTATACAGGCGCGAGTATTATGATATATAGATATATTCAAACACGCTGCCCCGCATTACGCTGCGCGATTGTGGGATGTGTAGAGTTCTTTTATAACCAACATAATGTGAGCTGCTCGTGTAAAGCAACTTCAATATAATTGAGGATCAAGTTAGAGTGGTCTTTCTAGGAGTAGGATTTTTTCGATTGCGCTTAACTTCAAAACATTTGATATCTTCTAAAGTATTGATCGAAATTATTTAGTGTAATGGACAAGTATAATCTACTTTTAATGTCCAAACTTACTTACATGTTCATTTGGATAAAGACTCATACCGAACTCGAGAAATGATTATTAACAAACTTTAAATCATTGTAAATCCTTAATGGCCACTCGAAACGAAAAATGGTGTTAGAAACCTCAAACTAGTTTTGAAATACCTATTCAACGATACCCCACTCAATATAGTTTGTCAATTTTTATTTTTTTTATTTTTACAAAATGGCGTCTGTTTGTCACCATATTAAATATTGATCAAAATCATGTCTTCAGTGACACTCGCATGGTTAAGACGAATCGATTGACGTATGAATCATTAAAATCGGCCCACGCGTTTGGTCTCTAGAGTGGCGCAAAGGAACAAACATACATACATACATACATACATACATACATACATAGGCTGATAAACACATTACCCTCCTTTGCGTAGCGCAGTCGGGTAAAAAGCACAAGAAACTTTTTTCTGCGTTTCGAAAAATCTGTAAAATCTTGCCAAACAATCTGTATGCAAATAGAAAATGCCTATTATTTTTATCTCGTCTCACAGATGATAAAGAGCTACAGGATACACAAGAAAAGTATCATCAAAGAGACAAGGCCTCTTGTCTTAAGTTCGTCTTGAGGCTGTTTTTCAGATGAGGCAAAGGCGTTCACAATTTAGGCCTCTTTCCTGTACATTGACTGTCTGGATACTTTATATTTATATTTGAACTGTCTCCGTGGTTAGTGATCATAACCATGGGTACACGATCCGGAGGTCCCGGGTTCGTTTCCCGACAGGGGACAACAACTTTGTGTTGTTGTTTCTAGTTTAGTTAGGACATTTCAGACTAAGATGGCCCATGCTGTCGGATGGTCATGTAAATAGTCGGTCCTGCGCCTGATTAATCTCTGGTATTATAATCCGCGCTCAACACATTTAATTAAGGTCTGAAAAATCAATGTAAATTAAAGTTTAAAAAATTGTTTTCTGCTATAGTAGTGCAGCCCTCTTATGAAAAATACGTCGCTTTGAAATTCCGTCCGTATCTTTCCTAGTTAAATCAATTTGCCGGGTCCCGTACATTGCGTGCCTCTGTCCGGCCGTTTATTTAAAAAATATCTATTTTTCTTCTAGAAATGGAACCAAGGTCTGCGATTGTGAAACTGGGTAATTCGTTTCGCTTAGGTATGAAATTTTATTACTATGCAGAATATTATTTATAAGAAGACACCAAAAGTTTTTAAAATACATACATACATATAATCACGCCTTTATCCCTAATGGGGTAGGCAGAGCGTAAACAACCTAAACATAGGTCGTTCCGCCACGTCTGACAAATTTTATAATGACAGGTTGTCAGCCATCGCCTAAATTACAATACTGAAACCCTCGAATCCCTTAAAATAAGATGTTCTTAATAAAAGAATATCAGTTCTGAGATGCGATATTTCGATATCAGATATCTTTTAGCATAGCAGTTTTTTTATGTTTCACAAAGTTTGTTTTTTCTAGAGACATTATGATTTTATTATTCTATATTACTAGTAATGTGATAGACTAAACTTGAACGCGTACCTTCTTTCTTTTATCTAGTTAGAGTCAGTATTTCGATACAGGTTTCCAGAGTAAAGAAAACGTAACCGCATTTTTTCTATTATGAATTTAACAATTACGTAGATGATACGAAGTTTCTCAATAAGATGATTGTAATTATGTTTCCCAAAAAGATTTTTTTGAAAATACCAACTTTAAACTTTGCTAATAGGTAGTCCTTACATGTCTAAACAGCTTGACAATACTGCTTTACCGGATGTCATGTACAATGGTGTTAAAATTGCTTTCGCCAAAACAGCAAAAAATCTTGGTGTTATTATGGATCCGAACCTTTCCTGGATCTCTCACGTCAATGAAGTCAGTAAAAGGGTTAACTTCTCTTTCCACTCCCTTAAAAGCCTTCAAAGTTTTTTGCCCCTCTCCACTAAAATATCTCTAGCTCAAACGCTACTTCTCCCTATTCTTGATTACGCCGATACCTGCTATTTGGATGCCACTGAGGAGCTTTTAAATAAACTTGAGCGACTTCAAAATCTCTGCATCCGCTTTATTTTTGGATTAAGAAAATACGACCATGTATCTGAATTCCGTTCTCAACTCAAGTGGCTCCCAATCCGTCTCCGTAGGAATACTCATATCCTCTGTACGCTCTTCAATGTCCTTCATAACCCTGCTTCCCCTCCTTACCTTCGTGAGCGTTTTGAACTCTCACGTCCGCTGGACAAGCCCTGTCGTACCCATCTCAGAACCCTCCTTGCCATCCCTCCCCACCGCACCGACTTCTACTCCTCTTCTTTCACTGTTCATGCCGCAAGATTGTGGAATGCCCTCCCGCACACTGTACGTGATAGTGAAACCATTTCGCTATTTAAAAAACGGCTTAAAGAGCATTATCTCTCACAATCAAAGTAGTCCGTTATATAGGTATATAAGTATGTATATGTATTTAATTTGTATTTATTATACACATATATATTTATTATTTATGTAGGTGTGTTAGATTTAAGTATTTATTGTAGGTATATACATTTAATTATATAATGTAGGTCTAAGTATAATATTGTATTTTTAGATAATAGGTTTAGCCACATTTATACATATTTTTGCTCTTAAATTAATATTGTGCACGTTATATCCGCTTCTCGGCATCAAATCTCACTTCTGTAGGTCTGCTGTAAGAAATTTCTTTATAGAGATAAGCAGTGCCTGTTGTGTCTTGTTTATTTTTTGTTTGTATTTTATGTTCTTTAGTGTGTACAATAAATTGTTAAATAAATAAATAAATAAATAAATAAAATATTTGATAAAAAAAAACGCAAGAAAAGTAAATGGATTTTGTTCCAAGATGGATGCCCTTAAAGTCACACCATTCAGTCTCATACAGATAACGCTGGAGCCCTATTTATTGTCTTCAGTAATTGAAAGGTCCGGACGGCCACGCTTTTAATACATTGAATGCGTAGAGCGCATCTCCCGAGTCCATACATTGGTATAGCCACTTTAAGGAATGAAATGGCTACGAAAGTGACTACGGTTGTAGTAACGTGCTATCTACGGCGTAGCTGTGTCAGTAGACAATGAGATAATAATAATTTAGCTTTTGGTCTCATTCTTTCTTACGCTCTTGATCTGGAAGCCATGGATCAATTTTCTACGGTGAAAAAACACAAAATAATATGACGGATAAGCCATTTTAATAGATTCGATAAATGAAGAAGTCTTTATATTTACTGGCACGCGATATTGATTTAAATATTTAAATGATTCAAATATTATTCATGAAGTGATCCAATGCACTTTATGAATCTAAAGCTTTGATTTGATAAAACTGAAAAAGAAACGGGGCTAAATTCGCAACAAAACAACCAAAATCACAAACGTAATCATAAATTTGCAGTTACTAACTCTACTCTTTTTTTTATTACACAACAGCAGTGAAAGTATTAAACGGGCCTCAGCTGGCGCTTCCAGCTGTGAAATAGCATTTTTGCTGCTACGCGTTACAATTTCTCAATTGTTAACTCGCATCTGTTTTGTAAATTGATGTTGTTTCTTTTGTTTTTGTGGCAGCTAACCTGTTGATTTTGGTCTTTGCCTTTTGCAGATAAATTGGATCATTTCAATTTTTAATGTAAAGAAAGAGATAGGGGCACGTTAACACATAGGATAAAACAAGTTTGCGTTCAGCTTCTTAGTCGATGAAATTGGACATCCAGCCCCCATAGCATGCCGCCGCGCGATAGAGAATGAATAGAATATATCGTATCTATCTAATGAATCTACATACAAATTTGACAGATGGATTTGATAAAATACTGCTCTTATCGCAGCTGCATGCTACGGGGCGATGGCGATGGGCGGATGATACCAAGAGGTCGGGTAGTGGTGCACACCTGGCTTTGTCTGATGCCTGCACGTAGGCGGCCTAAGGAGAGTGGTCGTTTCTATCTGCGCTGCATCAGGGCAACAGCGCGGACTGGGCAGCACCTTAGGTGACGGAACAGCCCTATTCAGGGAGGCACTGCTCCCCTCGCTCAGCCGAGGAGGGGGCTAGTTTTTAGCCGAAATCGGCCTGGGTGTATATTATGCTACGGGGGCAGCAGTATATCGTTTAGGATGTTATAAGACAAATTTGCACTCGTATGCCGTGATTTCATTCTAAATTGCAGGTCTGGAAATTTGTCTATCTCAGACCTACCCTTAATGTGCTGAAATTTTTCAATTTAATGAACACAATTCATTCTGAAAAGAAGACCTTTTTTAATTTTATCTTTTTATTTACACCTCGTATAAAAAGCAGTGCGAATTTTCTTCGTCCTTATTTTGCTCTGAATTACGTGTAGTGTGTATAGAGCTTAACAATATTGAAATTACTGTTAAAAGTAACAGTGATTTTGGTATTTGTCATATTATCACTAATACTCAGGAAACAGCTATACTTTTTACGATAGCAGGCCGTATAATCAGAAGAGGCAAAAGTTTCCGGAATCATGTTAGCAACTATTTGATTTCCGCCGTCATAATGTTGGCCCCGTAACAAAACAATTACTTTAAAAAAGAAATTAACAATACACAAATACTTTCTAATAGATAAAACAAACGGCACTGCAAAGTTTACATGTAATAGCCTGCCCTCGTTGCTGAAAGCTAATCACATCTATCTGTCAGGTTGTATGGAAATTTGATTTTGTATCAATACCAAGTTAATGTTTACTGTTCCTAATTTTCTTATACCTGTTATTATAAACACCGGTATTTCCAGCCCTATTCAGCTACAGATATAATGAGAAGCCGGGCACGAAACATTTTATCACGAGCACGAGACATGAGAGCGATGACAAGTAAATTACTGTATTAGGTAGTATTTCAGCCAGGTATTTTACTTTTGCACCTTGAAAATATGTTGTGAGTATCTCACATTAGCCTTTATTCGAGCTCTCAGCGCGTTCGGAGTATCTTTTTATTTGTGTTTTTTTGCTTTAAAATTCTGCGATCCTTTTTAAAAAGAGAATTTCTGAAACAGCTACGTGGTGTTTACAGGAAGCTGCCAGCTCATTGTATTATAGTACCTAATTTAAACAGGGTGTTTTGTCAATAAGACCTCATTTTGAGCTGGTCAGCCCATTTTTCTTGACAACTTTTATTTTACGAATTTTGGAAAGTCACGAAAAATTATTTGGATTTTCGTACCGATTGACCCCTGCCCATATCGGATGATCACATTGTATAAAAATTCTTGATATTTTTTCGAATTTTTCCGTAGGTCGAAAAATTAAAGTTGTTCTTAAACTTGAGTTAAACTACCCCACATTCTTGTATTCTATTTAGATAGAAAAATTCAATGTAGAACGTATTTTTTTTCAACCGTTTTCTTTATTATGTTTGACGAAATGAAATCCGCTTATGATATTGTCCAATAAGATGATTGATCTTATGTGTTTTTGTTGACTTTGTTCCAATATTCTACTTGTATCAAAAGACAAAAATATTGACTCTATCTGATATCTTATTTACATCTACTGTTTTATTCACGTATTCTACTTTATGTATTAAGTTGTTCAGTATAGTAGGTATCTAAGGCCTATATTTATAATCAGCTCTCAAGAGTGACAGCGAGTTTGAGTTTGTATCAGAAATGTCATTTCAGTACAAAACGGCCTGTCAAATCCATACTTAATATTGCTCTCAATCTTGAGATCGCTTTATAAATACGACCCTAATACACTTGGAGCTTTGAGAGAGCTTTTCACAAGGAAACATCTTAGGTCCGCTTCTATTAAACATCTTCAAAACTAAAAACCTTCCTAAGCTCTGTCTCTCTTTTGTTCACAGCAAGTGACCTGGAATCAATACGAGCGCTCTTCAATGAAAAGGAGAAGGAGCTGTCTGTGGCGGTGGCGAAGGTGGAAGAGCTGACGAGGCAGCTGGAAGAATTGAGGAGAGGAAGAGTGCAGCCTCAACCACCTTCCGCGCATGAGCTGGACAAGCTGAGGAGGGAGTTGATGGTAAGTGCTATGATGATGGTGCAGATTATGTATGTTTCTATGTGGATTCCTGTCATTAAAAATGTATTCACAGAACATCTACATTATATATGTTCGTAATCTATTATATTTTTCAAAAATAACATAACGAAATTAATCTCCACTAAGGAATTTGGTTTTAATAGCGTCAACGCGGTCCTAATAAGGATCCATTTAGTGACAGCCGGAGGTAGAGACAATATACTTTCAGAATTAGACCATTGAAATGGACAAAGAAACACTTTTACGGATTTACAGAAAGATACTTAAATATTTACTCTGTTCTTCTGGTGTCAGAATTTTTAAGCCAGCTAGACCGGAAGCCGTATTTTTGAATCACTCGAATCGACATTCGCATACGATAGAGTAACATTTTTATGCGGCTATCATACTAACTACTCATTTGTTTCGATTCGAGTAAACGGTATCATCTTGTTAGGGAATCTGGTCATTCCTACATTGTCCTACTCAAATCGAAGCTACTAACTTCAAATTGAGAGAATCTTTCGAATTACCCAGATTCAATCTCCTAGGACACTTTGATTTGTTGAAAGGTGGACCTAAATTCGTCATTAAAGGCACTTAAGTTTCTCAAGTGCTCCCTAGGGTCCCCGAGCATCAGCTATTCGATATAAACTTCTTACGGCCTTCGTCAGACCGGCCCCTGTCAGCGCCTCTAAAGGGGTATCGTATCCAGTCTAAACAAATTTAGGGGACAAATTAAATACTAAATTACTTTTATTTTTAAGGCCTACATTGGTTGGGATGGACATGTTTTGGTTTAGCTTTGTCATACTATATGTTAGCGAAATTTTCTACATAGATAAGTAGAAGGCTGCAAACCTCTAGTCCCTCAGCTATTGTTTCTAAACAACTCTTGTTCTGCGACCTTTGGAAAATCAAAAATGAGGATAATTTTTATATTCAAGTTAGACTACTGAACTGGGTAGTAGATCAACCAAAGGTTTTTTTTTATACTGATCGATAAACTAACACCTATAATGAACTTATCATTGAAGCTATGCTGTCGCCGTGGCAGAGCACTGGTCAAAATACATTTAATTGAACCATCGACACGACAGAAGAAGATTGAAGCTATGTCGATGACAGATGACTGTGGATTGGCTGACCGCGTCACACGTTGCAGTTGCGGTGACTATTGCCAACTAGGTTGCGGGCATTAGGTCGCTTGGACTTGATAGTCTAGATACTTGTTGGTTAGCTGGGGAGCTATTATTGAGAGTGGTGATTTTGAAGATGACATTTGATTGTGATAATGATTATGATGGCGGAGAAGTATCTTTTAAGGATATTTTATGGTAAAAACAGCATAGCAATCCTATCCTACTTACGTGGCATCTAAAAGCAATAAGCGGCATTAACAAGGCATTAACTTTTTTATATTATCAATAGCACTCGATTTCAAAAATCATATACCAACTGTCACAATCGATATAACTTATTAGAACCCGTCTTAAGATATATTATTTCTAAGGCAAGTTTGGACAACAACACCTAGGAAACCGTATATTTTATCTCGATGCCCAAAAGTTTTCAATGTTTTCAATCCTCTAAACCTAATCGATGTATTTATCACAGAAATTCACCCGAGGTCATATCGCGCGTAATTAGCGCGCACTTGGAAATTCTGCCAGAAGCTTATGAGATTATTCGCATCATTACACGTATTTAGTAGCGTGAACGATCATACATTTAACTAAGTACCTGCCCTTGCTCCAATTTGTCTAGGGTCGAACATATTATGTGTTTCATCATTCCTTTCCTCTCTCAGCTTCGTAGCAACATTTTGTTCATTTGTGTTTTTCGCAGACCATAACTTTTCAACGTACATACATACCTAACCTTTTACTTTTTAAACTCGTCTTTTATTTTTATGCTTGAAACAATAATAATTATGAAACTGTTGTGTCGATATTCTTGCATATTGTCATTTTCATGTGCCTAAATTGTGTAAAATAAACAGTAAACAAATTAATAAATAACGGCATACTAATACTCTTCTACGGAATAAAGTCGTCCGGCGCAAAAAGTCCCAGAAAATTTTATTTCAGCCCTTACCTTGAAAGATATTAAATTCTAGTGGAAACACAGCTGGGTAATAAATAATATCTCCTGCTCAAAACATCAACACACAACATTCATGATCACCAAATGACCGCACCTGAACTGATGTTCAGACGCGTCTCGGGATAAATATCTCATGTGCATTTGCCAGCCAGATTCGAGTCCAATTTGACAATTTAGTTATAGGAGTGACATTCGCGCGGCCTAATGCTCGGAGAGATCTGTTCCCTGACCTTAGGAACATTATTTCGTAATGTAAATAGAAATTCAGTGTCATTGTGAAAGCGTTGTATGCGGATGACTTTTTGGTGTTTGTTGTGCGTGAAGTGCTTCTGATACTTTCAGTGATTTAAAAAATTAAAGAAACTGCTACTTTTATGAGTTAAGTTAGCTAGCTAGCTAAGTTAATGAAATTTTAGTGATAACAGTCATAATAACGTAAAAATCACCATTAATTATTTGCTTATTTTGTCTTGGTTAAAACTGACAAAAGTTTTACTCAAATTGATTTTTTTTCCGCAATCGTCGAATGTAAAGAAAACGTGTCAAGCATCCAAAACAGAAATCGACCTCAGGTTCACAAATACTTCGGATGGTAACCTCATGATGCATTGAAAGGATCCAGAGACCCGGCTAAATTCAAAAAGGGACTCAGGAATGTTTACCAGTGAATATCTCAACGAAAAAGTGAGTGCTTTGTGTTGCCAGTTAAGTTGATCTACATTAATATAATTTAGATTTTAGATTTATAATTTGATATTGCTTTGAAAATTCAGGCTGAAATAAAAACATTTTCTTTTAACAAAAGAGACTTACTGAACTCGCAAATAACAAGCAATATTTGTAACTAATGAACGATATAGTAAATATTGGTGTTAATTCTAGACGCACTATTCCTTAACTAATTTTTAGCTAGCGCTGTCACTTTCTTAACTTTGACATACGAACAGGATAGCAAATAAAGATAATTATTTTAAGTAAAATAAACATGTGACTTTGACATTCCTAATATGAAATACCTTACGGGGTAAGCAGAGCGGTCAACGGTCTGTTAGGTTATCAAAAGCTAGTCAAATCTGCGCAAGTAAAATATTTCATTGATAGATGGCAGCACCACCGAGTGCAAACTCCTGTATTTGACTGAGAGATGGCAAAAGTCGGCGGTTGGAACGAATCGGGTTATTTCGTTTGCCCAGGACGAGTGACCGTTTCAATTTACGCGGTAAATAAAGGTTTGTTGTCAAAGTTTGCTTTTAATGTTAGATGATTCGTTCAATGCGTTGCGTGAAAGGGGATGTTTTATGAATAGAATAAATGTTTTGTGTTTCTACTTGTGTTGATAGGCCTCTGGGTTTGCTCGCTCCATCGTCGACTCTGTCACGGTCACCTTGATCTAGTGTCTAGAGCGAACCCATTCCGAATTTAAAAAAATAAAGATCGACAGTTAATAATGGTGAAAAACCAACACTAAATTTCCTTCATACCAGAAAGACACTAATTGTACAGGGTAAGATTTATGAATCCTCAATTTTGGACATCATACTTCGAGACTACACCAAAAAAAAGTATTCCGAGCTAAAGTTTTCCTTAATAAAAGCGATATAATTCACTTGTATTGCAATAGTCTCTGAGTAAACTACACTAAGAAGACCCTAAAGGTACAAGACGAAGATTTATGAAACATCAATCTTCAAGACCCAAAAAACCCTACTGTTTTCCACATAGGTCCCAAGAGGAAGCTTTCCCTCAAGAAAGACGAGCTCCAGATTAATAAGCCGACTTCGGTTCCAGCCTAATTCGCTCGTTGGCCAAATTTACGGCGCCAATCTTCAGAATACCTTTGAGATTAAACTCTTGGAGGACAATGTGATCTTATCAGGCTACAGGCAAAAGATACACGATCGTCTGCCTCGAGAAATTCTTGCTAAATTAAATGTATATTTTCCGAGCTGGGCCAAATTAGGTGTTTCAAACTAAATGAAAAGTGGAGGTGCCGGCGAATTTGCTGATGACGGTCTTGTTGAGAGAGAAAATATAGACGTGATTTTCTTTGGAATGTATGGTGTTGAATTTATTTTCCACCCGGAAATACGAAAAAATACCGAAGCTACAATTTCAGTCTAAAATATGTCTTTTTTTTTGTAATTTTCGGTAAAGTTGCTTCGAAAGAAGCGTTTTTTGTCATATTCGTTTCTTTTTCTTTATAATTTATTATGTTCTTGGCACTACGCCTGTTAAATGACTGATCACATTATCATTATGATCAGTCACTTTAATCAAGCAATTCATCATTTTGTGTCGCATTTATCGCTTCCCGATTCGGAGGTCCTGGGTTCGATTCTTGGGGGAACAAAAAGTTGATATTTATCAATTTTTCAATGTGTGAGATTTTCCCCAGTTTGGTTAGAACAATGCAGGCTGAAACACCTGATTATCTGAAAGAAAAAAGATCCGTGCTTTGCAGGGCACGCTAAGCCGTCGGTCCCTGTCGTTGTCTTTGATAATTGTAGTTACACAGAACCATGTCAGTGGCCTATTAGCTGTGGCGATTTAAAAACTCTGACACCAGGCTTCATCGGGTCGATTGACTCGAAAACCACACGACATAAAGAAGAAGGATTTACAGCACTTTTTCCAAAGTCACATTTACGTATCCCTTTTACGTCATTCAAAGAATCAAAGGCCTTTCAATATTTCAGGTTGCCATTTCACGACCAATTGACCAACTTAAAAGCCAATCATTACAAATTGGCGAAACAACAAAGAAGTTGGACTTGAAGGAATATATTTCATGTTCATGTGAAAAGGGAAATACCAGTTCAGTTCTTAATGTTGAACACGGAGACCCAGTGACTCGGAAAACTCATTCATATGGAACTGATTCAGCTGGAGAACGGTCGTGGTTAGATAAATTGTTACGATAATAATTTTTGATAGTATGCAATGGACTGATAACAAAAGAGAGGGCCATTTGAGATTTTGCTCCCGAATAAGCGGGAAAATTGGTAGGGTCAGCAACTTGCCTTTTTTTTTGCGGTGAAATATGTTGATTCAGAAATATTTCAGTGAGTAGTGAACTAAAAGAGACAAAATGATGCATTATGAATATGCTTCCATGCTGGACTGGGAGCGATAGAAAAACATAGAATGTGCCAGCTGCATCTCCTCCCGGGCATGCTGTAAAAACCAGCTAAGGGATTAGAGGGTTTCGGTATATTGTAATTTAGGCGATGGGCTGACAACCTGTCACTAGAGCAATATACAGATCTAACTTAAACAACCCTCAAAACTTGTCAGACGTCGTTGACGCTCTGCCTACCCCATTAGGAATACAGGCGTGATAGTGTGTATGAATATGACTGAGGAGTATCACAAAAATCATTCCTTCTTTTGTGTGTCGTGATGTTCAGTGCAACTTTTCACGTAGACGTAAAAAACATCTAGAGATGTCAAATTAAAAACTAACTAAGAACCTACACGTGTGCAGACAAGGATTTCTAAATAGTAATCCGTTCCCTACTCGAGCTAATACCGGCTGTAACTTGAGTCAGGTGTGCTCGTGAGCGCTAATTGCGAACCCAGCCGAGACATTTTTCTTGTTCCAAGAATTTCAAAATAACTTAGTTTTAAACTGAGATACTACTTGGTATATTAAAATTTGTAAGTTTTTAATGAAACTTAATTTATAGGGACTATACTTATTCTTATATTCTTCTAACAAATCAAATAAGCACGCTCTAAAATATGTCCAAGAGATAAAGTTGTATGTACTTATCTAATCCCTAACATTTTTTAAAACGCGCTACGAAAGTTCTCTCCCATGCGCTCATGCTAAGCTATTAAATGTACCTATCTTTATCTTAAATTAAAATAATCAAACCAGCGGGTTTTCTTCGACCCTTCTGCAACTAAATCCAGAATTTTCAGAAGAATCAGGTTCGGTAGTGAGCACTAATTGCGTAGCACGGTTCTTACCTTGTTAGTTGTTATGTTACTCAGGGGTATTTTTATAAACACGGACAGAAGCACATTAGTATAGCCTTGGTTCTTTATAAACTCGTGTTCAGAACATAATGATAGATTGAGAGTATGTGTCAGTCAATAAAAATTAATTTTTACGCAAAATAGACAAATGCGGAAGTTGTTCGTGTATGTTTGTTACCTTCTTCAGGGCTTGGTGAATTTGAAAATATGAGAAATGAGAAATTAAAAATTAAGCATCTGAAATGATTTGGAATTTAGGTAAATTCGAATGGAAATTTTACTTCTTTTTACCGCAGGAAATTCCCCCATTCACCAAAATGGGTAAACGGTAGGTAGTACAATTACGTTAGACTATAATCGAAGTAGAAAATGAGAAGTTAGAGAAAATAAAATTAGATTTTTTCGCCATGTCGACAAAGGACTCTAATTTAAGTGTCCAAAAGCAATTTCTCAAGTCTAATTCAGATTGATCACGCAAATTTTAGTCATCTCGAAAATAAAAGATCTTTGAGGTGACAAAAGTTTGGACGAAAATGAACCTAATGTAATGGCAGGACGTTAGAGATAAGAAGTTTGATCCAATTTTGCAAAAATAATTTGAGATTCTGACTAAAGCCTATGAACAAGAATACTTATTTTAGAAAAGACACAAAAAACTAACTACATGCTACGAAAAATGTAGCAAATTACTACGCTGACTACGCTGTAGCGCGCCTACATACTTTTATGTAACATAATGTTTTTTATGGTATGAGGAACATTCCTAATATCCCAGATCTTTGAGTGAATTTTTATTTAATTAAGTACCTAACCTACTTAACTATTTTTTTATTTGGATTTTAAGAGTTCCAGATACAGAATAAGCGAATAATTATTTTGTTATTTTTATTTCATTTCGACCTTCGGTCCCTTCTCTTTAAAACGAATGAAACTTCTCCGTTTATTCTCTCTAGCAATGCACACTAAACAGCTTAAATAACAGATCTTTTCCGCAAATACTTAACAAGGGCGAAACCCGGTTTATTTGAGGTGCATCCCCGTTTCGCTTCAGTAATTCGGTTTGCATTTCGAGAGCAAGAAATTTAATGGAAATACTGTTCACGTGTAAATACGAGGTTATTTTAACTGATAGCTGCTGTATTTTGTTGAAAGGAATACCTGAGTTAGGGGATGGTTTGTTTTAGTTATAAAAGAGGAGATCTTTTACTTTGATTGTTTTTTATATGAGCTCGAGATAATGCGTAGTTACTACTGTAGGTAAATAATTATCTTTCTACAATCCAGCGACATACTTAATTATTATTTACCTATGTAAGGACATTTTAAAACGAGTTCAAAAATTTTAAGCATGAATTTCACTCACCACATTAAGCTGAACAACTTTTATTAGTAACTTTTTTTGTTGAAATATCAATAAAAGCAATTTTCATCTCCAATACAAAATGCTGGTCAAATAATTTACTTAGTTTTTTTAGTTACTAAGTAAAGTGGTTTAGTTTATTGAGCAGAACTAGCCTTTAAATATTTGCACTTGATTTAAAATCGCCTAACAGCTTAGGGATTCGAAGGCTCTAGTGATTAGTTCTGTTACAATCACTAATCTGACATCATCTTCATCAATTTGTCGGACGTAGTGGAAACGGTTCTTGTAAGCCGTTAACACTCTGTCTACCCCGTACGATATAAAGGCGTGACTATACGTATGTATGCAGATAGCTTTCACTACGTAGCTAGACGGTAGCTGGCATCCCAGGTGAATTAGCCTCCTGCAACTATATTGCATTTTAAATGAACATCGCTATTCCGGGAAATTGAACCCGAGATGTTTGAAGCTTCAGATTGCCTTGGATTTTAATCTATGGTGAATATGGTCGTTTACAGTTTAAATTAAAAAGAAGTAATAGGTATCTTTCAAATGAAAAAACTGATAATTTGCACTGCACACTAAAGTTTACATAAATGCGAATATTCAACCTGTAGTAGGTTATCCTCATAAGCTTTGTAGTTTAGAGTTTTGACAAAGACATTTTATCCATATGGCCTCGACATAAAACTATAAAACAAGTAATAGGTACATGTTTGGAATATGTACTAAAATAGAGTGCGATATTTTATAAATAAATGTAAAATATGAGCGAACCGTTAGCTATTCGCGATTTACTGGTCAGCTTATTTTTATACTTAAAAAACATTTTATCATCCTTTTATAATCAAATAGATACCTACCTAAAACTATATAATAATTTAAATATTATTTTCTCTTTTTCCAGTACCGCAACAAGCTAAATGAACAACAGAACGGCAGGCTATCCGCGCAGCGAGCAGCGTTGGGCGCGCGACAAGAAGAGAGGAAAGGAATGATGAAACACATAATATGTTCGACCCTAGACAAATTGGAGCAAGGGCAGGTACTTAGTTAAATGTATGATCGTTCACGCTACTAAATACGTGTAATGATGCGAATA
>JARACY010006323.1:0-17663 GCA_029255725.1 Scrobipalpa atriplicella
GCAAGCAATACACATAGGTTTAATAAATAGTAGACTATCGATCATTCATACATACATAAAGTCACGCCTCCGTCCCTTACGGGGTAGGCAAAGCGTAAAACGCCTCGTAAAAGGCGTCTTCGCCACGTATGACAAAAATTTTGTTCAATTTTTAGATTGTAATTTGTATCGCTGCCTGTCGTCTACAATACACTGATACCCTCGAATATTCCTTTTGCAGACTTCTACAGCATGCCCGGAAAGAAGGGCAGCTGGACCATTCTATGTTTTTCTATCGCTCCCAGTCCAGCATGGAAGAGGACTATCGTAACAAGAATGTTAACTAAGTACTGCAGATAAAAATGTCAGGATCAGTTTACGCCGGGAAGCGTCGCGACGCAGCGGTATAGTGACAGGTTGTCAGCCCACTGAAACCTTCGGCTGTCTGGCAAAATATTCCATGTTTTTTATCACTCCCAGTCCAGCAAGAACTCCTTACAAATACAGATGAATATTATGATGCCCAAGGATACTAAATGGGCGCTTTTCCACTAGACGTCACGTCAACGGCAACGGCGACGGCACGGCGACGATCACGTGACAATATGTATGGGAATCGATGACATGCCGTGACGGTGCCGTGCCGGCAAGTGGAAAAGCGTGTCATATAATTTCATTGATTTTCATACATTATCTCACCTACGATATCGTCGACGGTACTGTGCCGTCGCCGTTGCCGTTGACGTGCCGTCTAGTGGAAAATCGCCCAATAAATAAGTAAAGAAACTTTAATCACAATACTGATACAGGTTTATCGAATAGCCACTACGATATCAAGGACGAAGCAAATACATACGTGTATCATAATAAAGTATGAAGATGAAACATATATAGAGTTTATGAAGATTGAAGGCTGCATTTTGCGACTGTAGTGAATTTCATAGCGAAATGAAAGTTTACCGATTGGTCCTTGGCAATATTGATACTGGATCTAGGTAATACATACTACTAGATATAGTATAGATAAATAAACTAATAATAGTCGATGGAAGGAAATATCCAAAAAAATATGTGGTTCTTGTCTCGGAGGTTTTAGGAATTCTGAAGTTGCTTATTTTTTCGGGGATACTGTAATAAAGCTGGTAGGATCTGCATGATGTAGTGTGTGTGTTTCAAATTAGGCAATGAGCTGACGACCTGTCACCACACCTTTCTGTCATGCTCGTGAAGCTGTGTCAGTCGTGGCGAAAATAGCTTTTATTTGGTCGATAACGAGCTGCCCACCCCACAAGGAATTTGATTGACGGTAAGTATTTCCCTAAATTGTTTAACTTCTTTACAAAAATATGAAACTATACGTAGTTTCATACGTGGAGTTAAATTTTCACTGGATACTGGGTTTTTAAGTATCCAGCTTACATTGGTAGTAATTATCCTAGCCTAGTGAAAAATCACAATGAGATATAACCTGATTTGTACAGTACACATCTATTTATTGATAAAATAGAATGTAGAAATGCGAAGAGGTTCTAACGTGCTTATGAATTTCAATAAATTTCTCGTGGGCGAGCAAGGCAACCAATCTGGAGGGTACTTTAACTATGGAATAGGATTTAATTACTGTGATCCTTCATCAGCGTCACCCTCGTCAGGAGGAGTCCAGATTTGACAGGAGCAGCAACTAATTCGAGACATGGGGCTGGCACAGACCTAACTACCTAGAATAGACTACGCTACTCTAATTTTGTCTTTGATTTATTACCCGGCCCCCTCCGATCCAATCCGATTTCATCCGATAAATCGGCCCGGAAAACTAAAACAAATTATAAAATAGGAGCAACAGAAAAGGGCCAAGGTCCAGTTAATTTTTCACTCAGTGAGAGTGAAACACTGTTTTTCAGTCATTACTCTTTTGTAGAATTTTTTAAAACTCAATATTTACAGAACATTTTTTTTTTACTCGACAGTCACAAAACTTCTGCAATTTAACGAACTTAAAGCTCAGTTACGGATTGAAAACTACGATAATCCGAGTTCCGAGTTTGCTGAATCTACTCAAAACTAAGTCTGTGGAGCTGGGGATTCCGCAACTATTACTTTGGGGCGTTTTGATTGAATAGTAATTGAGGATTATTAGGGTATTGATTGAATATGGACAAGCTTCCACCTTCCAGTCCAGCGTGGAAGTTAAATAGTAGCTATTTGGTAAGAACATGACGTAAAGCTAATTCTTAACTTTACTATTACTATTACTATTAGCCTATATTGTCCCACTGCTGGGCAAAGGCCTCCCCATCCTTCTTCCACCTCTCACGATCTTTGGCAACCTCCCACCAATTCTCGCAATATGCATCCAGGTCATCTCGCCATCTTTTCCGAGGTCTACCCCGTCGACGTTGTCCGTCAGAGGGGACCCATTGGGTGACAACATTTGCCCATCGCTCTGGGTGCATACGGCTAACGTGTCCGGTAATTCTTAACTTTAGGTTAGCCAAATTAAAATGATACATACGTACATGCATATTATCACGCCTGTATCCCTAATGGGGTAGGCAGAGCGTTAACGATCCAAACAAAGCTCGTTCCGCCACGTCTGACAAGTTTTGAGGGTTTTTTTAATATAGATCTGTATATTTCTGTAGTGACAGGTAGCCCATCGCCTAAATTACAATATACTGAAACCCTCGAATCCCTTAGCTGGTTTTTACAGCATGCCCGTGAGGAGATGCAGCTGGTACATTCTATGTTTTTCTATCGCTCCCAGTCCAGCATAGAAGATTGAAATGATGCTTTATGTTAATTTTTCTTTTTTTGAATATTTTATGACTTGGATTCAAGTCCTTTAAGCCAAGTCTTAATGTTAATTATTAACAAAAGATTGAGTCACACTCACCCTACCCTATCACCGCCTGAAGAACTGTCAACACAATTAAGATCCATTCACTCTTGTGAAAATACATTCATTCGTTCGCGAACATCTGTTGCCGAATTCTGTACAGCTAGTTAATAGCTATTTAAACAAAACAATAATAGCAATCTTGCTCGGTTCGCACTTGAGTGATCGCTCAAAGCAATTGAGTAGACTGGGGCTTATTTATATAAGACGATATGCGCCTACTGTTAACTAGAGAGCGTATTTGGATATGACAAATATCTTTAGATCGAAATACTTCGGCAAAGCGGCGACGGCGTGGAAGGAAATTTTGCCGCTTTAGGATTCCTTCTGATCTCAGGCTCATTTATTAACATGAGATGTTAATAAATGAGACATTTTAATAAGACATTTTAATAATTAACATTAAGACTTGGCTTAAAGGACTTGAATCCAAGTCATAAAATATTCAAAAAAAGAAAAATTAACATAAAGCATCATTTCAATCTTCTATGCTGGACTGGGAGCGATAGAAAAACATAGAATGTACCAGCTGCATCTCCTCACGGGCATGCTGTAAAAACCAGCTAAGGGATTCGAGGGTTTCAGTATATTGTAATTTAGGCGATGGGCTACCTGTCACTACAGAAATATACAGATCTATATTAAAAAAACCCTCAAAACTTGTCAGACGTGGCGGAACGAGCTTTGTTTGGATCGTTAACGCTCTGCCTACCCCATTAGGGATACAGGCGTGATAATATGCATGTACGTATGTATCATTTTAATTTGGCTAACCTAAAGTTAAGAATTACCGGACACGTTAGCCGTATGCACCCAGAGCGATGGGCAAATGTTGTCACCCAATGGGTCCCCTCTGACGGACAACGTCGACGGGGTAGACCTCGGAAAAGATGGCGAGATGACCTGGATGCATATTGCGAGAATTGGTGGGAGGTTGCCAAAGATCGTGAGAGGTGGAAGAAGGATGGGGAGGCCTTTGCCCAGCAGTGGGACAATATAGGCTAATAGTAATAGTAATAGTAAAGTTAAGAATTAGCTTTACGTCATGTTCTTACCAAATAGCTACTATTTAACTTCCACGCTGGACTGGAAGGTGGAAGCTTGTCCATATTCAATCAATACCCTAATAATCCTCAATTACTATTCAATCAAAACGCCCCAAAGTAATAGTTGCGGAATCCCCAGCTCCACAGACTTAGTTTTGAGTAGATTCAGCAAACTCGGAACTCGGATTATCGTAGTTTTCAATCCGTAACTGAGCTTTAAGTTCGTTAAATTGCAGAAGTTTTGTGACTGTCGAGTAAAAAAAAAAATGTTCTGTAAATATTGAGTTTTAAAAAATTCTACAAAAGAGTAATGACTGAAAAACAGTGTTTCACTCTCACTGAGTGAAAAATTAACTGGACCTTGGCCCTTTTCTGTTGCTCCTATTTTATAATTTGTTTTAGTTTTCCGGGCCGATTTATCGGATGAAATCGGATTGGATCGGAGGGGGCCGGGTAATAAATCAAAGACAAAATTAGAGTAGCGTAGTCTATTCTAGGTAGTTAGGTCTGTGCCAGCCCCATGTCTCGAATTAGTTGCTGCTCCTGTCAAATCTGGACTCCTCCTGACGAGGGTGACGCTGATGAAGGATCACAGTAATTAAATCCTATTCCATAGTTAAAGTACCCTCCAGATTGGTTGCCTTGCTCGCCCACGAGAAATTTATTGAAATTCATAAGCACGTTAGAACCTCTTCGCATTTCTACATTCTATTTTATCAATAAATAGATGTGTACTGTACAAATCAGGTTATATCTCATTGTGATTTTTCACTAGGCTAGGATAATTACTACCAATGTAAGCTGGATACTTAAAAACCCAGTATCCAGTGAAAATTTAACTCCACGTATGAAACTACGTATAGTTTCATATTTTTGTAAAGAAGTTAAACAATTTAGGGAAATACTTACCGTCAATCAAATTCCTTGTGGGGTGGGCAGCTCGTTATCGACCAAATAAAAGCTATTTTCGCCACGACTGACACAGCTTCACGAGCATGACAGAAAGGTGTGGTGACAGGTCGTCAGCTCATTGCCTAATTTGAAACACACACACTACATCATGCAGATCCTACCAGCTTTATTACAGTATCCCCGAAAAAATAAGCAACTTCAGAATTCCTAAAACCTCCGAGACAAGAACCACATATTTTTTTGGATATTTCCTTCCATCGACTATTATTAGTTTATTTATCTATACTATATCTAGTAGTATGTATTACCTAGATCCAGTATCAATATTGCCAAGGACCAATCGGTAAACTTTCATTTCGCTATGAAATTCACTACAGTCGCAAAATGCAGCCTTCAATCTTCATAAAACTCTATATATGTTTCATCTTCATACTTTATTATGATACACGTATGTATTTGCTTCGTCCTTGATATCGTAGTGGCTATTCGATAAACCTGTATCAGTATTGTGATTAAAGTTTCTTTACTTATTTATTGGGCGATTTTCCACTAGACGGCACGTCAACGGCAACGGCGACGGCACAGTACCGTCGACGATATCGTAGGTGAGATAATGTATGAAAATCAATGAAATTATATGACACGCTTTTCCACTTGCCGGCACGGCACCGTCACGGCATGTCATCGATTCCCATACATATTGTCACGTGATCGTCGCCGTGCCGTCGCCGTTGCCGTTGACGTGACGTCTAGTGGAAAAGCGCCCATTTAGTATCCTTGGGCATCATAATATTCATCTGTATTTGTAAGGAGTTCTTGCTGGACTGGGAGTGATAAAAAACATGGAATATTTTGCCAGACAGCCGAAGGTTTCAGTGGGCTGACAACCTGTCACTATACCGCTGCGTCGCGACGCTTCCCGGCGTAAACTGATCCTGACATTTTTATCTGCAGTACTTAGTTAACATTCTTGTTACGATAGTCCTCTTCCATGCTGGACTGGGAGCGATAGAAAAACATAGAATGGTCCAGCTGCCCTTCTTTCCGGGCATGCTGTAGAAGTCTGCAAAAGGAATATTCGAGGGTATCAGTGTATTGTAGACGACAGGCAGCGATACAAATTACAATCTAAAAATTGAACAAAATTTTTGTCATACGTGGCGAAGACGCCTTTTACGAGGCGTTTTACGCTTTGCCTACCCCGTAAGGGACGGAGGCGTGACTTTATGTATGTATGAATGATCGATAGTCTACTATTTATTAAACCTATGTGTATTTTATGCACAAGCAAGCAATATTAAAGAGGAAAGGTAAGACGGTGTACCTAAAACATTTCATAATTTGAATTTCCCTCACCCTCGTCCCTCAGAAGATCGTCATAGTGAAACATCAAGACATGTTCCTAACCGACAAGGTAATATTCGGGAAAAAGGCGTCAGTATTTCAATAAACATTGTCAACTTTTACAGACCCTTGTTTCCGTTTCGTTCAGGGAGATTGACAAGGTAACATTTGTAGATCCAAATGTCCATGGATCCAATGTCTCGGCCATCTTTGTTTCTCAGCGTGATAGAGTGATAAATAAAATCGATTGTGTGGTTTATTTATTTGTATTATTTTATTCGGTGGACAAGACAACAAGCGTGTGTGAAAACACAAATTTTCCTGACTTCAAGTTTTGAAATAAGCTGCTTAAAAATGTTTACGATTGCGACCGGTGGAAATCCCCATATTTTTGATGTTGAAAAATTAAATTTTTACTAGCTCCCAACGCCTTTTTATATTCTGTGGTATCAAATACTTCTATTTATGAAATTCGCGTCATTTAGACATTCCTGTCTCGTTACTTTCTTTAATTCCTTTAGATCCAGTTCCTGTTACGTCTAGTGTGCCGCCAAGTCCTTTTCTGCGAACATCTATACCGTGATTGTCCAGTTCCTATGGTTTGCGTTTATTAAAACAAGGAAGTAACTAACACATACCAGTTAGATTTTGGAGTAGATCGCGTAACTTCTTCAGTCTATACAAAAGCTGGCTTGTAACATTTTTTTTTTAAAGAAAATATCTTGATCGATTTTATCGTTCAACTCTATTTCTGGTATATTAACTTCTTGGTTCCTAATTTAACCGGTGGCTTGTCAAACCTGACCTCACGTACCAATATTGACAGCCAGCTACTGTAAAAACATAGAGGTCATTCGGTCAGATTTCCGGTCTGTTTTTTCTTTCCTTAGCTGGTTTTTACAGCATGCCCAGGAGGAGATGCAGCTGGCACATTCTATGTTTTTTAATCACTCCTTCCAAAATCCCATGAAAATACGTTCGGTAGTTCTCTAAGCATTCTTATTTAGACATACAGACGAGGTCACGATTTTGTTTCATAATTTTGTATCGATAAACGGGAGGCTAAGGGAACTGAGCACTGCCAAGCCAAGTCATAAAGAATGGTTTCTCCTCTTCAAATAATTTTAAGGCCGAAAAAATATCTGTACTTATTGAAATATCTTTTCTACTATTTCCTTCCTTTTGAAGCTATGTGAAAATATTGTGATAATTTCTCGCCATTGAATACTTTTTTCTATATTTATAACCATTCCGCGGGTGTGAACGAAAATATAGAAAGTTGAATAACAAGAACATACGAGTAAATACCCGAGATAAAATAAGATTATTATAAAAGGCGTCACAAAATTCTTCTTTCATAAGAAACGTCACATTCTGTCACCCGCCATTTTCATTTTCGGTGATAATTTCGCGGTTTTCGCGGTATTTATTTGGTAATTCTATGAACCCGGGCGAGTGAATGAATGAGTGAGTGGTATCGACAGTGTCACAAAGGTGCTTTGAGTGAACGGATGAGTGACGTCACTTCCGAGTGTCAAGTACCATCGTTTTGGTGGTTATACAGGGTGCAAATATGAGTCAGAAAAAAAGAGTAGGAATAAATAGAAAGTATCACTTTTAAGGACTTTCATCCCCCTTAGAGCATTGCAGGCTGATCACCTGATGGTCCGAAAAGAAAAATAATCCATGATGTCGGATGGGCATGTAAAGTCGGTCCTGCGCCTGATTTCTCTCTGGTCGTGTCAGTCAATCTCTCCCAT
The DNA here is from genome assembly GCA_029255725.1 of Scrobipalpa atriplicella. Lineage (NCBI taxonomy): Eukaryota > Metazoa > Arthropoda > Insecta > Lepidoptera > Gelechiidae > Scrobipalpa > Scrobipalpa atriplicella. The sequence goes on from JARACY010006323.1 coordinate 7,938, forward strand.
CAGAATAAGAGATTGAAAGAATAGAGAGTGCACCTGTTTGTAGCGCGAACACTTGGGCACTAAAAACTAGTCCTGCGCAGTTGGCCTATCTCTGGGAGATTGGCCGCCATTATCGAAAATCGGTGAGATGACTATTATTATTATTATTTCTATAGATCTTCGCCGCCTCGACTCTTCCAGTATGCCAGGCGAAATCTCTTCTCCCAACCAATACATTATGGTTTATTGATTGTACTGCCGCGTTATGAATATTAAGGTTCACGCTCACAAGTTGTCATTGCGAGCAAATTTGTTTACATGTTCCCTGCCTAATCCACGTTCACAAATATTTGACAATACTTCGACAGCGATCGATGCGTCTATTTTCGTCATGGGTGTAAGGTTAAGGTCTTCATACCTTAGATATATCCTAAGCCTTAGCGCCTAAAAAAAAGGCCATAAACAAAACATTTGGTCTTAGAAATGAGTACTTCCATGCTGGACTGTCAGCTGTTTTTTTTTTACTTGGAATGGGTTAGCTCTTGACTCTAGACACAAAGGTCAGCGATGACCGTGACAGAGTCGACGATGGTGAGCTAACCCAGAAGACGCCTGTTAAGGCACTGGTAGTCTCACGCACCGACGGAACACAGCAAGCTGTTTGGCGCCGGACTCCGGTGAGAGGGTGGTCGCGAGCCAGGCGGCCCCTTCTCCTCCCGGGCATGCTGTAAAAACCACCTAAGGGATTCGAGAGTTTCAGCATATGGTAATTTAGGCGATTGGCTGACAGCTTGTCACTAAATTATACAGATCTATCTTACACAAAACTTGAGACTTAAGATACGTGGCGGAACGACCTTTGTCTGGATCGTTTATGCTCTGCCTACTCCATTAGGGATACAGGTGTTATAAAATGTATGTATAGAATGTGTATGAGTATGTAGGATATATTTTGATATAGGTAGTACTTACATTACATACCTGCGTTACTATCGTTTCATTATTAAAACATATTTCTAGATAGGTCGCACACAGACCAAGAATAGCCAACCAGATTCAAACCTGAGACCTTCTGCAGAGTATGCAGGTACCCTAACCCACTAAGCTATGCCCGTCGTCTAAAATCAATTAGTTTTTTTTTTTTTGGAGGGTCAAATTTTTAACATGCCAATGTTTCAGTAAGGTACAACTTTTAACTTGAAATTTTTCCCAATTTTACGCCTAACCTTTTTTAATTTTAACTTAGGAGAGTCGTTGTTTTAGTTCGAAATATTTTTAAATTACATTATCAATTTCTATTATAATTATACTCTACGTGTTGAGAAAATATTCTAAGTCTTTATAAACATCTTATCAAAAACGAACGTCCCTACATTATGTTAAGAAGAAACTTTTTTGAATAGGTAATTCTCAAAATTTCGAAGACAAACACAAAATTTCTTAGGTTCACAATGGTGCACAATAACAGGCCATTGTTTTAACAAAATCTTTACTCATTCATGGAATTCGCTGATTTTAATCATTTATGCGAGATTTCGTTTGACTTACGTACTGCATACAATCTAAATCCAAATTAAAGATATACTTACCTACTTATATACCTTGGTATTGCCCTCGATTCTGGCCGCCACATTCTTAACTAATTTTAAGATAGCGCTGTCACTTTCTTTAGTTTGACATAAAAACAGGATAGCAAATAAACACATGTGTTTGACGTTCCTAAATTTGACATAAGCTGCTTTAAATAAGAACCGAGCATGGAGCATGTTCCTTATTTTACGTTAAATAAGCAATCTATTGGCCTCAATTCACGCCGTCCAGTTACTAATTCTAATTCTTAGTAGCGCTGTCACTTTCTTAACTTTGACATAAGAACAGGATAGCAAACAAATACGTGAGTTTGACATTTCTTATCTGACATAAGACTGCTTAAATTAATTAAAATTAGTGAGCACGCTCTATGGTCATTCCTTATTTAAAGCGGCGTACGTCAAATTAAGAATGTCAAAGTCACGTGTTTGTTTGCTATCCTGTTCTTATGTCAAATTTAAGAAAGTGACAGCGCTACTAAGAATTAGAATTAGTAATAGTGCGTCCTGAATTAACACCAATGTCAAATTTAAGCAATTTAATGTCAGATTAGGAATGTCAAAGTCTTGCTATCCTGTTCTTATGTCAAATATAAGAAAGTGACAGCGCTACTAAGAATTAGAATTAGTAACTGGACGGCGTTAATCGAGGCCACAACATAATATAATTATCTAATATTACCTAAGCTGGTGAATCTATCTAGTTTCCGTGTTTTTTTATCAAAACGTGTACTAGTTGTGAATAACAGACAGGTCGAAAAAGAAATTATCTTTCCATGCACTTGTATTATGTAAGAGTACAAATCTTGGCATAAAAATGAAATAATTAGGACGCTATTTTCTTTGCCCAGAGATTTACTATTATTTATTCTGTGGTTTTCTACGAAAAAAAAAAGCAATGAGCTACTTTTTGTAATAATCTCAGGAAGAACAACATTTACCTGCTTATAACATAAATGTAAGTATGTTATGCATTCACATTTAATTAAATATTTCCTTTTCACTTGTTGATGCCATGCGTAACAATGCCAATGTATTTACAAAGTAAACTAGAGGTAAAAATTATGGCGGCAGTATCTACTATTTCCACGGGAAAAAATGCGAGTTGCAACAGTCAGGCCCACGGCAATTTTATTACTCAAACAGAAACACAAAAACTGTTTAAATGCAAAATTTCTAAAATACAAAATGGTGGAAACTGCCACAAAAAATATCAGTAGGTAGATTTAGCAACTACCTCCTTGGTATAGTGGTCTTATGGGCTCCCAATCCGGAGGTCCTGGGTTCTATTCCGAGGATGGAATTCTAGAGAAATTCTACTTTTATAACACCTCTCCATAGAATTCGTTCGTCCACGGAATACTTGCAAAGCCGTCAAAACCCCGGAATATAATTATTCTAATAATCGGACTGGCGAAGTTAGGGGCTCGTTTACACTTGCAAATGGAAAGGTGTCGCGTCCTTTATAAGTCCCATAGACAACCGTATAAATATTCCTTACTAATTATAGGATTCTTTTAATACTGGACTGGAAGCGAGAGAAAAATAAATGTACTGCTTCTCTCTCGGGTCATGCTGTTAGAATTAAAAGAGGGAGGCAATGAAAAGGTGACAAATGCTGACAACCGAGGTATCACTGGTAGCAATTCGTAGTTGCAAACATCACGACTTAACTAATATGTAAGTCTTTAGCTGTCATTTTTGTCATGAGATAACAGAAAGGGAAGATCTAGTTAAGGAGTGCATGTATGCAGATTAATGTCTTTATTTATTAAAAGTTAAGTTATTCATTAGTTTCGAAATACAAAAAGAAAATTAGTATGCCAGGAGTATTTTCTAATCAGAGCTAAGGACTTGAAAACGGCACAGAAAAATAATTTCATTTCAGTTTAATGTGCCCTCAACGAATCGATAGCATTGTCACTAACTTCCCTGCCAGACTAAACACAGTATTTTGGAAACATCAACTTTTCAGGGATGCGATATGAAAACTAAAATGGATTTTGCTAATATTTCTTGAATTAAATGACATACATACAATCACGCCTTTATCCCTAACGGGGTAGGCAGAACAAAAACGACCTAAACAAAGGTCGTTCCGCCACGTCTGACAAGTTTTGAGAGTTAATACAGATGATGAATATGTATAGGTATATTACCATAGTGATAGGTTGTCAGCCCATCGCCTAAATTGTAATTCACTGAAACCCCCTCGATTCCCTTAGCTGATTTTTACAGCATGCCCGGGAGGAGATGCAGCTGGAACATTCTATGTTTTTCTATCGCTCCCAGTCCAGCATAGAAGCTAAATGACTTAGAACGATAATATTGCACAGTACAGGTACATGGGGCACAAATCTTCAACCTTGTCATTTATAAAACCCAAGGTGGTTGCACCAAATATCCTTTGATAGGAATACTAAGCATATTTGAAGTTTAAGTTAAGTTAAAGAACACTTAACCTTATACAAGCTGTTCTAAGTTACTACTAAGTTTAGCCGGAGTTTAAACTCTAGTGGTCGGAATTGTTTTGTCGTTCTAGTCAAGTTTGCACCTCAACATAATTTGATTTTGGGTGCACATGCAACTTTGTTTTCAATCTAGGTTTATGGAAAGTTCACGCGTCATTTCTATTTAGAGCACACGTACTGTGTGGGGTCCACTGAAAATCAGTGCTAGGCATTTAGAACGAAGGTCAAACTGAGTGAGGTTTCTTTAATCAATGAATTGTTTTATCTAGAATTGGGTCTGGTTTCCCTTCTAGTTTGCGGAGGTCAGATGGCAGCCGCTCTCTGTAAAAACCAGTATCCTCGTCCAATCCCCTAGTAGACTCCGAGAAGTTCGGGAAAATGGCTAGGGAGATGATGTTTGTATAACATAAAGTCACGCCATTAGTTACTATTCTAAATCCGGTTGCTCCCAACAGCAGCAGACTGCATGCAGCAGCAGATATACACGAAAAACTGTAAGATGATCTTTGTGACAGATGCTTTAAAAAAAATGCATCTGTCACACACAGTTATCATTCTACAGTTTTCTTGTATACCTGCTTCGGCCTCCGTGGTCTAGTGGTCTGAGCCATGGGCTCACGACCCGGAGGTCCCGGGTTCGATTCCCGGCGGGGAACAATGACTTTGTGTTGTTGCATGTTTCTAGTTTGGTTAGGACATTGCAGGCTGATCACCTGATTGTCCGAAAAGTAAGATGATCCATGCTGTCGGATGGGCATGTAAATAGCCGGTCCTGCGCCTGATTTCTCTCTGGTCGTGTCGGTCAGTCTGTCCCATCAGAATAAGAGATTGAAGGAATAGAGAGCGAAAAATCGGTGGGAGGACTATTATTATATTTTTATTCTATACTTTCAAATATCTTTGGATCAAATACCAACCAATGAGTTACGCATTTTATCCCACCATTCTTCATTTTAAATCTTAATTTTAGATTATTTATTTTAAAGTGACTGCCATTTTGTTATGGCTTGTAACATTTAGCATTTTCTTTGTCGGATTTTTAATAATAAAAAAAGTTGAAACTTTTGAGAGTAAACTTCTTTAATCTCTTAGCGTATTAAGTACGCCTATTCTTTTACCTCAACAACTTTTTCTTTGTAATAAAACCAAAGCTAAAGGAGCCTATTGTTTAAAACCTTTGTGTATCCGAGCACTAAAGTATACTTTTGTGTATCCGATTTTCTGTAACAAAAAGTTTTGTACACTGAACAGGGCTTGTTTACCGGTAAAATTTTCAAACCGGTATCAGCACAAGTACGTAGCTGAGCGTTTCGTTACCTGAAAAGAACCGGTTTCCTTAAGAGATCAAAATTATAAGGTTTCGCATCAATTTACCGGTATATAGAAGTTTTTACCAGTTTTGACGAACACTCTTTGATCCGCCCGCGCTGCCCGTGACATAACATTTGCAGTTTTGGCTTAAAATGGTTTATTTTAGTTTTGGAAGCGCTCGCTCCCCAATACTAAGCTCTGAGCGATTTGTTTTCGAAAAACCGGTAAAAACCTTTATTAACCGGTTTATTTGAAACAGGTTCCAAGCCCTAATTTCCTAAAGTTGGTAGTTTCAACAGGTGTTGTCAATTCATTAGCCGCCACAACAAGTTGGCAAGGTTTTGTTTGAATAGACTTAGTTGTAGTTAGATTCCTATTCTACTAAGTAATATAGAGTTAGACAGCAAATGAAACTTTTTATTTCTGTTTACGTTTTAAATGAGTTTAAAATTTCAACATTCTTAATCCTATGAAAATACATTTAATTTATGAATTACATACGTTTAGTTACAGAATTACCCCCCAGGAAAGGCTGGTAACTCTGGGAGTAATACCATCCCCCTTTTTTTCAAACAAAAAGGAGGCCTTGGATACATAAATTATTATTCAATTGATTGTGTGTAATATTTTTTAATGCAATGAAATGATTTAATGCTTATTATTTCGGGTCAAAGAACGTAGCATTGGTTTTCAGCAGAACCTTTATCTTACTCAAGTAACTCAACCTAGGCTAGTACTATGTTAATTCTGAGCCTAAGCATAATATTAAAACAAAACATAAATGAGCAGCCATTCACCTATTAAAATCGTTTCTTTGTCCAAATATAGTCGAAACCTCTGAGAGGTTATTCTCAAAACCTCCCCGAAGATAGCATAGCGTCAACTTCGTTAAGATCCTCCTAATTTCTCATTGAGGAATTTTGAAATGAAATTCCTTTCATTTCTGACCTCCGAACATTAGTCTGAAGTGTCTTTTGTAATTTTAGATCATTCAAAAGTATTTCTGGACTGTGGGAGGCATAAAAATATAGTCATAGTCTTTATCAGTTTCTTTTCAGGGTTCATCGGGTCGATCGACTCGAAACCTACACGACGGGAGAAGAAGTTTCTTTTCATACATACATAAATACATATAATCACGCCTTTATCCCTAATGGGGTAGGCAGAGCAAAAACGACCTAAACAAAGGTCGTTCCGCCACGTCTGACAAGTTTTGAGGGTTATTATATTACAGATGATAATGTATATCGCTATAGTGACAGGTTGTCAGCCCATCGCCTAAATTGCAATACACTGAAACCCTCGAATCCCTTAGCTGGTTTTTACAGCATGTAAAAACATACCAGAAAAGAAACTTCCTTCCATGCTGGACTGGAAGTGATAGAAAAACATAGAATGTGCCAGCTGCATCTCTTCCCGGGCATGCTGTAAAAACCAGCTAAGGGATTCGAGGGTTTCTGTGTATTGCAATTTAGGCGAAGGGCTGACAACCCGTCACTATAGCAATATACATTTCTATCTGAAATGACCCTCAAATCTTGTCAGACACGTGGCGGAACGACCTTTGTTTGGGTCGTTGACGCTGTGCCTACCCCACTTAGGATAAAGGCGTGATTGTATGTATATGTATGTACGCAGATTAATGTCTTTATTTATTAAAAGTTAAGTTATTCATTAGTTCCGAAATACAAAAAGAAAATTAGTATGCCAGGAGTATTTTCTAATCAGAGCTAAGGACTTGAAAACGGCGCAGAAAAATAATTTCATTTCAGTTTAATGTGGTGGAATCTGATTAGCATTTGAAATTAAAATAGACGAGACTGAGAGTTATCTGATGAATTTTAATTATTAATTTATTTGTTATAAATACTTGTCTTATGTAGAGTAGGATAAAGTCAGTTGGCAATGTGAAGTGATGACAAAAAGGTCTCAATTAATGTAGTGACGCAATAATATGAAATATTACGGGAAAGGTTTCAAACCAATAATTTTGAAGAAAAGTGCGCTTTCTTTTTCAGTGAATATTATTAACTATAAATAAACCTTAAAATCACGGAATCTAGTGTATAGTAGACTAAAGTCTTTTACCCTATCCTATATAGGACAGCTTCGCGCAAAATGATAGGGGTTGCTCAATCAACGAAACTGAACAATTTTCAAGACGTAATTCAGTAAATGATGAAAACTCCCCCTCTCCTAGATCACAGGTATCAGAAACTTATGTTTTTATAATTTCCTGAAAAAACTTCTTTAAGAATGTTGTTCAGTTTTGAACAGGGGTCGTTCAGACAACGAAACTGGGCAACTTTAGTTTATGGGAAGCTGATCCTTTTTACGTTTTTCGATCTTGTTTTAAATTAGGCACTTCGCAATATTTTTTAAATTTAATTTTGCTATCGCGTGAGACATAAGTATATCTTTTAAAAAGTAGAAAGAGTAAAGAGTGATGTTTTGTTCATCAGCTTTCCTTGTCTGCTACCCCTATTGTGTGTTGTTTATCTTCAAAATGCGATCACTGATGTGGCTACACATGTGGTGGAGACAGGAACTCAATCTTAAGATAAGTATCTTACTGTCGTGTGTGTCGTGCGGGCTGCCACACACCAAATCAAGATCCTGGCTTTAGAACAGTACAGCAGCAGTACTATCGATTCGTGGAGAGCATGACTTAACTAAATCATAACCAAAATTGTTGCCATACCTTTCTGTTATCTCAGGATAGACAATGACAGGTGACCATTTTGGTCAAGATTTAGTGATTAATCGAATCGGTACCATTATTAAGTATGTCAGGTCTAAGCACGAATCGCTTCCTGCCCCAACAGAAGCCACGATAAGGCCGTGATAGCCATCTTTTATCACATCTATCTGTCAGATTGTATGGATATTTGACAAAAAGATATATACTTATTCGTTATCACGCCGTGGCATGCTACGGGGGCTGGGCAAGTAAAATTTAAAGTACATGCAGAAATGCATGGAATCACGCCTTTATCTCTTATGGGGTAGGCAGAGCATCAACAAACAAATATAGTATTTTTTAAATTGTGTATATGATATATCATTGAACGTTTTGGACAGTGTTTAGGAGGCTAGAGAGACAGAAAGAAAATCTATGGCTCGTATTTATAAATCGATCTCAAGATTCAGAGCAATATTAAGTATGGATTTGACAGGTCGTTTTGTACTGTAATGACATTTCTGATACGAACTTAAACTCGCTGTCAGTCTCAAGTGCTGATCATAAATACGGGCCTATGACATGTTGTACTTACCTATATGACTTTTATTCGCACAATTTTAAACAAGATCGGTAGCAAATAATCCCGTGTATAATAAATTAGATAATGGTGTTAATTCAGGACGCACTATTACTAATTCTAATTCTTAGTAGCGCTGTCACTTTCTTAAATTTGACATAAGAACAGGATAGCAAACAAACACGTGACTTTGACATTCTTAATTTGAAGTACGGCGCTTTAATAGTTCCGTCAAGTTATACATGACCTCTTATGTCGTGCTCGCAAAAGGTCAGATCAATCTGATTTCTTTATATGTTGTTAAGACTTAAACTAATTTGACGTACGGCGCTTTAAATAAGGAATGACCATAGAGCGTGCTCACTAATTTTAATTAATTTAAGCAGTCTTATGTCAGATAAGAAATGTCAAACTCACGTATTTGTTTGCTATCCTGTTCTTATGTCAAAGTTAAGAAAGTGACAGCGCTACTAAGAATTAGAATTAGTAACTGGACGGCGTGAATTGAGGCCAATTTAAGTGCTGACGTACCTGCAATAACAGTCATAAAACATTGGCATTACTAATATAATTAGTGTTGTAATGGTGGTGTGTTTGTTCGTCCACTCATTAGGTATATAATTGTGTGCAGCTCTCTAACGCTATCAGGCTAAGCACATTAGCCGTCCTCTTCACGACAGGGATGCACTGGACTAATACAGGGTGGAACCGAAAGCGTATAGATGTCGCAGGGATTTAATCAAAGACGTTATATTATAATGTATCTTAGGGAATTTATAATCTAACCTAACCTAACCTACCGATAGTTTATAAACTGACTAGTAAGTTTGTAAACTAACAGTTGTTACAATTTAACGCTTACATAGATACACTGAAAGATGTGAATCCATTGACTGATCAGAATGGTAATAATCATTTCTTTAGAGAAGCTTTTTTTTTTGTTGACTGAGCAACCCCACTTTTAGGCCCGTATTTATTATCAGCTCTCAAGAGTGACAGCGAGTTTGAGTTCGTATCAGAAATGTCATCCCAGTACAAAAAGACCTGTCAAATTCATACTTAATATTGCTCTCAATCTTGAGATCGCTTTATAAATACGAGCCTAAGGCCCGTATT
>JARACY010006324.1:0-17654 GCA_029255725.1 Scrobipalpa atriplicella
CTTGTATTTTTTAAAGATATTAGTCACTCACCGCAAGCAGCCGTGTACAGTTCATGTACGCCCTCCGAGGCTTTGGGCAGCCACAGCGTCATCACCTTCCTGCCGATAGCCACTGGGATCACCTGCAAATACAATACAGTCATTGGTATAGTCGCCTAAACCGTTACGTAATCATACGGACGGCTTCAGTTATGTGCCGCGTACATCTCGCTTACATAATGTATTCATTCTACTATTATTGAAATGTCGCACTCGCTTCGCACGCGTACCGTAATAAATATGCGCCTTTTGTAAAATCTCGCGTTCGTCTACGTATTCGTAACGTAGCGTAACGTATTCATTCAACTTTAATGAAATGTCGTGCTCGCTTCGCTCGCTTAAAAGGTCCGATACAACACTCGTGGATGTCGCGCCCGCGTTTTTAATTGTCCTCGCCGGTGCCGAGTGGGTGTGGACTCACCAGTGTGAGAGCGCTGGCCGTGACTAGTGACGCGGCCGTCACTAGTCACGGCCAGCGCTCTCACACTGCGTGAGTCCACCACCCACTCGGCCACCCGGCCGAGGACACTAAACGCGGGCGCATCAGAGCCTAGAACAACAGGAAAAAGTTAAGTAGGTACCTTTAACGTAAAACCTCCCGCTCGCTACGCTCGCCATATGAGTTAATTATACCACGATCAATAACGTGAAACCTCGCGCTCGCTACGCTCGCCATATGAGTTAACCTGTATGTGAGAATTAGTGGTCTAGGACCGATATTTTGCGAGATATGAGCATTTTAATCATGACAGCTGTCATCCGATATGATCTGTTCTCATTCTCGTCTGGTACGCGATGGCCAGCTGGTGCGGGTGCGGCACGGGCGGGAGTTTCCCAGCAGGTACGAGCGCAGCCCTAGGGCTCCACACACGCCCTGTGCTCACCTGGTGCGCGATGGCCAGCTGGTGCGGGTGCGGCACGGGCGGCTGCGGCGCGCTCTCGTGGCGCGAGTTGCCCAGCAGGTACGAGCGCAGCCCTAGGGCTCCGGCCGCCATCACGCACCACCACCTTACACCTGCCTTCAGCCAGGTTCGAGTGTGAGATTGCTCCAGGAGTGCTGGCAGAATCACCTGCGGAGGAAAATATTAACTTAACCAATTTAAAATTACCCCATTTGACACTACACTTCATTTAGATACTTAGAAAAGAATAAGATTTTAGAAATAGAGAATGCGCGCACTGGCGACAAGAGAGTTGCCCGACAGTCGGATCTCTCTTTCCCGCTCTCGGGATCTCTCTTTTTCGCACTATGAGTATTCTTCTAATCGAGTGGGTTGCGAGTCAATCGACCCGATGAACCCTGGTGTAAGAGTTTATAAACCGCCTAATAGCACAGCTAATAGGCCTAGACATGATTTTGTGTAACGAACACTATCAAAGACAGTGACCGGGATCGACGGCTTAACGTGCCCTCTGAAGCACGGAATCCTTTTTCTTTCGGACAATCATGTGATTCAGCCTGCAATGACCTAACCAAACTGGGGGAAATCTCACAAAGTAATAAAATAAAATATTAACTTTGTGTTTTGGGAATCGAACCCAGGACCTCCGGATCGAGAGCTCATGGCTCAGACCACTATACCACGGAGGCAGTTGAGTGCAAGAGAAAGATTCGAATATCGAGCAACTATTTGGTCGCCAGTGCGCGTACCCTCTTCGTCTTTTATTAGCATCATCTCTAAGGTTACGAAATTATTGTTTCAGTAATATGCAGCATAGAATAGAATAGAGCAAATAAATAGAAAATAAAAAAAATAAAAAATAAATATTATTGTATTAGAACGGGTCTGAGCGCGGTTGGATTGGTTGGTTGTCCAACCGCGCTCAGACCCGTTCTAATACAATAATGTGTACAAAGCGCGAAAGTTTAAAACAAACAAAAATAAATATGTTTTTTTTAGGTCTAGGTACTACAGAATCCCATGAATCAAATTTCAACTACCTTATAGTTTGAGAATAACTTTAATGAATAATTACGACAGATTATCAAAAATATTTATCTAACCTATCTGGTCTTGACATTGTATTTAATAAAAATAAAGGAACTATCAATTAAATCAAATCACGAGTAACAATGATGTTATGAAATAAAATATATTTGTTTAACCTTCAGTACCTTAAAAACAATGAATGCAGTTAGATCAATATTTTAGCAAATCCAGGTATGATCAAGCATCTGTGTTTAGTTAACTATTACTTGTGATAGTGAAGTGTTTAAATATGAATATTGTGATTTTTTGAATATGCAAAACTAGAACTATAATTTGTGATTCCAACAAAAATCTTACATCAGCACAGAATATAATAATAGTAATCAGACAGATTTGAGTACAGTTTTCTAGACGTCTACGAAAGTAGGAAGCGATTGCAACCAATCTATTTGTTCATACATACATAAAATCACGCCTTTATCCCTAATGGGGTAGGCAGAGCAAAAACGATCTAAACATAGGTCTTTCCGCCACATCTGACAAGTTTTGAGGGTTAATACAGATGATGATTATGTATATTACTATAGTGACAGGTTGTCAGCCCATCGCCTAAATTGCAATACACTGAAACCCTCGATTCCCTTAGCTGATTTTTACAGCATGCACGGGAGGAGATGCAGCTGGCACATTCTATGTTTTTCTATCATTCCCAGTCCAGAATGGAAGTAATTTATTATTAGTAATTTATTTGTTCATAATTGCTTCAATTTGAATCTAATTGCTTGTGATGATAGTAGCATGTTGTAGATAGATTGTCACATGTGACTTGTGCTGTGTGTGTGTACATGTAGTTGTATATCATTGTTGAGACGTACAAACTGATGAAGCCTTGTATCAGAGTTTTTGAACCGCCTACCTATTAGACCTGTTGTATGTAGTCTAGGCTTCTGACGTACGTGGTAGTTTGCGAAAACGACTACTATCTAAGACAGCGACAGGGCCGACGGCATTTTCTCTCCGAGTTATGGCATTAATTTTTTTGTGAAACAATAAGAAGGTGATTCAACCTGCTGAGCCATGAGTTCGATTCTTCAATTCAATTCTTAAATAAATGGCTTTTGTGTAGTCACAATTCTGCCAATGTCACGTAAATTGATAATGATAAATTACAAAAAGGGAATGTCTAAATTGAAATATGTGGAGTCTAAAATACCCTTCTCCTTCGAGAGAAAGGTACAGACTCCAAAGAGTTCGATTCATCTGGGGCATACAAAAACTTAGTAGTATAGAGTATCTATAAATTTATCACTTTGTGTGTTTTTTTCCATTTAGATTAGGAGAATGGAGGCTGAATTGTTTTTCAAAAAATATGGTTCCGTGCTTTGGAAAGCATGTTAAGCCAGCACTTACTTGTAGCAGCAGCAGTTCCAAACTGAGTTCATTGACCGGCGCCTCTGTGTGAACAGCCACAGCGTAAGGAAGGAAGCCCGGTAGGACAAACTTGATCACGCGGATAGGAAGCCACAGCATAAATAGTACAGCGGTACCGAAGATAACAGCTGACACCACCAGCCGTCTGATGTGCGACCAGACTGACAGGTGGATCATTTCCTGGTTAAAAAAAAAGTATATCTTGAAGTCTGCTATATTTTATTCACAAAAGGAAGTAATTCTAATTATTTGTTTGGTTAGCCTTTATAAGTCTACTGCTGGATATGGTTAGGCCTCTCATTTTTGATCTGTTATGTCATAGAAAAATAAAGTGTAGGTCGATAAACTGCTTGGCATGCATAATATTAGAAAATATTGATCAGAATTTTTTTGTCACAGTCGCAGCTAGCGTCAATTTTAATTTTCTCCTGAATAGAAAAAGTTATTGTAGCAATTCATACACCATACCGTCACGCCTGTATCCCTAATGGAGTATACAGAGCGTCAACTACTTCTTAAAAGGGCGTCGTCGGCACGTTTGAAAAGTTTAGACGGTCTATTCAGAAAGAACTAAACAACACAATTTATAGATGGTTTAGTTTAGTATGTCGAAAATACGTAGTACTAAACTTTACTAACCTGCACAGGACTAAAGTCAGGATCATTAAGATTCTTTAAGAACCACAGCACACCGGGCCTCAGAACTTCTCTCAGCAGCAAGATAAACGAAGCGAAGTAGTACACATAGACCATTCCAACTAGCCAGTGGATGAACATGAGGGTCCATGGGGCGGCCTGGAGACTTGCCTCGCGGTCTTTGAGGGTCGCGTCGAACATGGATAAAGAGCAGAGGTCCAACCACCACCCGCAGACGAGAGGGATTACGCCGATCTGTAAGGAATTAAGTTTAAGGGCTGTTACAGTAGCCAATAATTAGCAAGTCTGACACAAAGATGCAAGTCCTTCACTTGTGCATTGTGATGTGAGGTATTTTCGCTTATACGCATGCGTTTAACGTCATCGCCGGCTAGGCATCGTAGGTAGCGTGATTCTTTGATATTCAAATTATCATAAAAATTAACAATTGACTTTTTTATTTTGAGACAATTTATTATGATTCTGTTTTTAGGGCATATGATTCAGGAGAGCAGGTACCATCATCTGAATATGCACAGTTTGCTCCTAGCTATTTTAGTAGGTATATAAAGCTTTATTTATTTTTCTTGTTAACATAACACTAATGTAATGTTAATAACATAACTGTGGAAAAAATAATTGTCTACAGGTAATTATTTCTGTTGTATAGTGTTTTATGGAAAATAATACCAATAATACCAATTTATTTACTATCTCTGTCCTCAACTTAAATCATTTTCCTTCTATTTTTTATCAATAACCTTGGGTAAACCAATCAACTGAGAAAATGTTACAGAAAAGCCTATTGAAAATAAACTAGTTATACCCATAGGTAGTTGTGTACGTACACTCCTTTTACTGGTCCATTGGGTTATTGCAATATAATTGCACTCCATTTGCAATTTTGCATACATTAACCATTGTAAGCATGAAATGTTGGTTAATTGTTTCATGAAATGTGGAACCAAATGTTTTCTTTTAAAACTGTTTTATTCTTTTTTTTTTACACCATTGTACCTATAGCCCTGGCTAAGATTTCGAAAATGGGTACTAGATATACAAGCACATAATGACTTATTTACATGAGAATTTAAGTAAAATAGCTTCACTTCTCCTTGACTAAAGTGGAATCAAAAATAGATCATCTTTGATAAGAGTCAAAAAAGGGTGCTTGCTTGGCCACTATAATAAATGTGAAGCACAATACAAAATTAAACAAAGATATCTTACCTCAACAACTGATAGAAGAGCCACTTTCACAACAACATAGCAGAATCCCAAAGCCTTCTTGGCACTCCTGAGTCTTAGCAGTGATGCTATTCCATGTAGTACTGCAAGGATAGCTCCCACCAGCACATAGCCAGATAATGCTGTCAATGGACCTGCAAATGGACCTTCGGCACTCAGTCCAGCTAAAGCCGCTCCCAATCGGCCAATATGGTACGGACAGAATGCAAACACAACTATGAACAGTGTGTTCAATGATACAACCCAGAAAACATGCTCCAGGAACACCATTGAGCCATCCAAACCCAGCAAACGGGCCCAAGTCAACTCCTCGGCTGCTGCACGGTCCCATTCCATAGGATTCCAATTAGCTTCATCTCCAACTAATGGGTCTTCAGCTCCGTCTCCATTCGCCTCATCTGCAGCCACACCGTCATTCACTCGGTCATTATTGTTGTCAGGAAGTGGCATATCTTCTGCAGCAGGCACCGGTAGGTTCTCTCTCTCCATCCAATCTGGACCTCCACCATGCATAATCTGCTCTCGGAGCCAGACAAGCCCAATGAATGAAAATAAAGTGCATGTCACAACAAAGCAGCCAGAGAAAACATCTTTAGCCAGATTCTCAGCGGAGATAATGTCGAATGGTAGTGAGATGACGGGGTCGAGCGAGCCGGAGAAGAGGCAGCGGTACGTGCGGCAGGCGGTGAGCGGGACGATGCCCAGCCAGGCCAGAGCCACAAGGGTGTAGTGCAGCCAGTCTCGCACGGCGGACGCCACAGACGTCACCAGCCCGCCCACAACGTCGCGGATCGGCAGCCGCCGCGGCATATCCGGCGAATAAATCGGCATGAAAGAAAAGCGGTGTCCGCACAACTCGCAGATCTCCTTGCGCGAATATCTCATCCATTGCACCAAGCACTCTTGATGGATCCATTTTATCGATCCCGTACAGATACAAGGGTGGAACAGCGGCCTGTCGGATGAAGCCTCCGACCGACAGAACCGGCAGAAGTCCGCTCCGGACGAATCCGAATCCATCATTCTTGACCCTTTCGATCCAGTTTGACTGCTTTTCGACCTGCGAAAGTTAACGATTTTACTGCTTTAGACGCGAAAAAAATTGTGTGTATTTACTTTCTTCTGATAAAATTATGTTAAACACGCACCACAATCTGTAAAATTAAACAGAAAACACAAAATACAGTGGAATTTCGCGAAAAATAAGAGTCAGTAATTCTACTTTGTTTGCTAACCACATGAAACAGTATGACCAGATGTTTTCCCTAAAATGGCTACAAATGGCTCCTAAAACTACAAATGGCTCCTAAAATAATTAATCTATTTAAAAACTTAAGTGAGAATGTCAAGTAATTAACAATTTTAATACATGATGATAAAAAATCGATAAAAGTTATAAAAGTAATACTTAGTTTGACAACGGTTTATCATGTATCGATACATCGAATTTAAACCATGCAAGAAATGATAAAAATATGATCAAAAGAAATCTGTGAAAGAAATACATAAGGAAAATAATACAGCTCTGGTCACCCTAACATCTGTCGATAGCAGCGATTAAGCAGCGATTACATTACCCTGCCGATCGGGCCCGTTTTGACATTACATTGCTTGTGCACGAATCTTATTTGAAAAACTACTGAAGCTAAGCAGCAATGTATATCAAATCGGGCCCGATCGGCCGGGTAATGTAATCGCTGCTTTATGCCGATCGGGCCCGTTTTGACATTACATTGCTTGTGCACGGGTCTTACTTGAAAAACTACTGAAGCTAAGCAGCAATGTATATCAAATCGGGCCCGATCGGCCGGGTAATGTAAAGGTGTTAACAGACGTCCGGACCGGACTGTCAAATTGGTGCGGTCCGGTCGTGTGGACGCCGATCCGCCGCACATTATTATTATTATTGACGGGACAGTGTTGCCACAATGTTATAAAAGTAACATTTTACGTTATTTTTGACCCTCTCATGTCGAGACTCTAAAGTCCCGAGATAATGGTAAAACACATAATAAAAATAATAAAACGGAGACCAAAAGGGAGATAAACAAATGTACACAAAAAATAAATCTTTATTTACCACCAGTACAGTTACAAATTAAGTTTTTGTGATCAAAATGTTACTTTTCGAGCCAACTTATGTTATTTTTGGCAAAGGGGCCGGGCAACACTAACTGCTTGTCCGGTGTTGTCTATGGTCGTCCGGTCCGGTCGTCTGTTAACACCAATCGCTGCTGATGCGCTGACGTCGAATCAAATCGTTAAACAGAGATGCAGAATGTTTATTCATTCTACTTTACGTGTATTTTCTATCTCACTCTAGCAAATCATTTACATTCACTATCGTGTAAAAATCACATATTTTCGTTCAGAAATTAAAATGTCAAAGGCACGTCAAAGGTGACATTTCCGCTTTGGCTTTTTCTCGTCTATGGCGATAATCACACTACACGCGCAACGCGGCGTAGCGCGGAGCGGCGGAGCTGTATCGTTCTTTGTAAGTACATCGGTTTGTATGGTATGGAAAAAACGCGGGCTTTGGCAACTGGGTCAAAATGACATTTGACGAAATTTTCTCTTGGTAATAAGGCGGTTAACACACTGCCGGCGGAACAATGGACCATAGACAATATCCGCCCTACGCGGCGTATTCCGCCGCAGTGTGTAAACCGCCTAAGGTTGAGAATGGAGCGGTAAAGGTGTTAACAGACGACCGGACCGGACGACCATAGACAACACCGGACAAGCAGTTAGTGTTGCCCGGCCCCTTTGCCAAAAATAACATAAGTTGGCTCGAAAAGTAACATTTTGATCACAAAAACTTAATTTGTAACTGTACTGGTGGTAAATAAAGATTTATTTTTTGTGTACATTTGTTTATCTCCCTTTTGGTCTCCGTTTTATTATTTTTATTATGTGTTTTACCATTATCTCGGGACTTTAGAGTCTCGACATGAGAGGGTCAAAAACACAGACCTATTAAACAGTATGGACGAGAAATACCTACAGAAAAAACGTGCATACCTACAACCGATGTGGAACAAAACATGGCGTCTTTCACTAGGGATGCTAAAAAAAACGTCGATAAATCGATATCGATAATCGACACACCCGTCATTTTGAACTAACAACTTACATCAGTGAAATGGGTTCCGTCGTAGACTAGGATAGGAACCCTTATTATTTCATTCGTGAAGTCCGTCCGTCTATCCGTATTTTGCATTTATCAGTTGTTTACCTCCTCTCTTCTCTTGTCGTGTGGGTTTTCAAGTCGACTAACCCGATGGACCTGGTGTAAGTCAACGTGTTAACGTACCCCAGTTTTGATTCAACAAAAAAACACGAAAGTATTAGTGAAAAACTAAAAACAAAGGGTAAATCCGATTATCCATCCCAAAGAATACACCCTGCGGTGGTATTTTGGAAATATGTCCGAGGTTTCAACTTTAGGCGGCGTACAAAATTTTCGACGAAAGTAGTTTTTCCATAGACCAACAAAGGGTACACTCCAACTAAATGTTATCGATATCAATCCTTCTTATGATTACATCACTACTTTTAGGCAGAGTTTGTATGTAAATCTTTCATATGAAAATAAATAAGAAAGCACTTGGATACAGAAAATAAACCAATTTAATCTCTTCCTTATTATAAAACACAGGTACTAGTAACATAACAACAAACAGATTGACGATATAACCACGGTAAATCAAGAAAATAGGCAACTTACGTGTGCAATGAAAGTTGAGGTTGATTTTTACTTTTTCTTGCACCACACCACTTTATACAGCACTTTGGCATGATGTAACATTTAATGTATCATCAAATAATCAAAAACCGCTTGTATTTTCTGAATAAACACAAAATTTTCTGATAAAACATAGGTAAACAAACAGCCGTTTGACAGCGCACGTACCAATGACAAGTGTAATATAAAATGGCAGGGTGGCACGCGCGCCCAAAATCGTGACGTCATGAAAGAATATTGCCAGAAACTGGAAAATACAATATATGTATATCTCTTTCAGTAAATGGCGTTAACGGTTAGGCGAAAAGAGATAAACATATATTGCTCACTTTTATGTCGAAAATATAAATATTCGTATAATTCATTGTAGCTATAGTACAATAGTTCCTGTCCATACTGTTTAATAGGTCTGTGGTCAAAAATAACGTAAAATGTTACTTTTATAACATTGTGGCAACACTGTCCCGTCAATAATAATAATAATGTGCGGCGGATCGGCGTCCACACGACCGGACCGCACCAATTTGACAGTCCGGTCCGGACGTCTGTTAACACCTTTACATTGGTCATTGGTTATAACTACACAAACACGGTGAGCAGTCTCTTTCTCATTACAGTTTTATAAATTCGTGGCTATGTAGTACAAAATTTCAAATATTATTATTTCTCGTTGTGATAAAAAAGCGGTTTTCACAAAATGTAAATACGTGTCTTCAACTCTTCGAATACTTTTGAATCACATTTTAAATTCTTATCTACTCAGTACAGTTAATTACAGCCTTTATAGTGAAAAGCTCTTAAATACAGCATTCAGGTCATTATTGTAAGTGAAGCATTCATCTTTTAGCCCATTTTAGAACCAAAAACCATTTTGTTTAATCTTATCTTACAATAATTTACTGTATTTAAATGTTTTTACTACTCACAGTTCATAAACTTTTCTTTCAATTAAAATTTTAGATAGGTAGTGAATTTGGTACAAATATTGTATTTTTATAATTATAGTTTTAATTTGAACTGACTGACTCTGAGGATTCACAAACGTGGTGTGATAAAATTGACCCTTATTTTTTATTTGTTTCAATCAGTTCACCTTTTTTTACCATTCCAGTTGCCACCAAACGCAGATCTGTAAATCATGAAACCATAAGAAAAATATATCAACTAAGTCCGGTGATTTACTGCATAACAATGATGGAACCCAAGGACACAGTGATAAGCATTGACAACCCCAAATACTCCTCTCTTAAAACCCCACAGAAAACTGAAATAAATATACTATGCATCAACCTAAGTCCATACAGTCAACAATCTCAATTCATAGTTTGCACAGTATTTGTGTTTGTATGTTATCTAGCTTATGGATATTTCCTAGAGCTAATATTTTCCAATAAAGAAACAAAACCATACACTTTGTACATAACTTTAATTCAATTTTTTATTACCATGGGGTTTGCTTATCTAGAATCACTGCTGAGAATTAAAATAGTTAGAAAGTAAGTACCTTACCTACCTATTATACAATGTGTAACAGGGTAATTCTTAGAAAATGAACTTTCGAATCGACAAGTCATTGTCTCACCCCGCCATTAGGTTCTAGTACCCCGATTAACGGATGCTAGTTTTTTTATTTATTTTTTAATGAATTTTAGGGGTCGCTGCCGGCTGTCAAAGTTTTAGTGAAAAAAGTTTATTAGTAAACACATTTCATACATACATAAAATCACGCCTATCCCTAAAAGGGTAGGCAGAGCAAAAACGACCTAAACAAAGGTTGTTTCGCCACGTCTGACAAGTTTTGCGGGTTATTTATTACAGATGATTATGTATATTGTTATCAGCCCATCGCCTAAATCACAATACATCTAAACCCTCGAATCCCTTAGCTGGTTTTTACAGCATGCCCGGGAGGAGATGCAGCCAGCATGGAAGAATTTTCATAATCTTGTTTAAGCTTTGAAACAAAAGAAAAGATATTAAATTGTTATTTTCTTTCACCAATTTTCTTTTTTAATTAATGAAGTTTTTATTATGTTTTAGAGTGCCTCTACTAACTTATGCCATACTAGCAGCTTTAACCTTAGGCACTATGAGTTTCTCAAACATGGCACTAAGCTACCTCAACTACCCAACACAGCTGATCTTCAAGAGTTGCAAGCTAATCCCCGTGATGATTGGCAGCATTATCATTCTGGGGAAGAGATATGGGTTCATTGACTACATGGCTGCTATAGTCATGTGCATTGGATTGACTATGTTTACTTTAGGTGTGTTTTTTTTTTACTGTGATTTTATGAAACGCATTTATGAGTTCACATTATATTTAGACCCATGTTGTAATGAATACCTATTGGCGTAATAGCTGAATACAGCCATTCAAAGTAACAGGGAAGAATGAGCTGTTCCGTTATTGACCTTGGCTCTACCTTGAGTAGGTAGGTTCTAAAAGTTTTTTACTTTTCGTGAACATTCTCTATTAACTGGGCAAACTGATTAATA
Organism: Scrobipalpa atriplicella; assembly: GCA_029255725.1. NCBI lineage: Eukaryota > Metazoa > Arthropoda > Insecta > Lepidoptera > Gelechiidae > Scrobipalpa > Scrobipalpa atriplicella. Next base: position 11,533 of record JARACY010006324.1, read on the forward strand.
GAAATATTATTTTGTGATCATCTTTAATTGATTTGACTATGCCAGATTTTGGTTACTATATTGTTGAAAACATCGCCATTTCAGCGGATTCCCAAACATCACCTAACTTCAACATCATAGGAGTCATAGTGATATCCTTAGCGCTACTCTGTGACGCAGTCATAGGCAATGTCCAAGAGAAAGCCATGAAGCAATATCAGGCCACAAACAATGAAGTAGTGTTCTATTCCTATGCCATCGCCTGCCTGTATCTCACAATCATATTGGCAGGAACCGGGACATTGTTTGAAGGTTTTGTTTACTGCAGTAAGGTATGTGTTGTTTGTTTGTTTGAATGTTGCTCGTAAATGTGGCTTGAGAATTTGTTGGTCTAACCAACAATCAAATTCCAGATTCTGCTACTTTTCTTATTAGTATCAAATACTGAAAATCGTGTTGAAACTCTAAATTTGTTATATCCGTTATTAATAGAATGAATTAACCTACGGATTAACACGGAAACTAGGAAATGATAAGATAACTACATCAGTTTACATACACACATGCAACAGTTAATTTGTAACAATAGAATTTCATTTTTAAAATCATGTGCAAATCTTATGACCACAACTTTGCTTACTGTGCAGAACTGAACCTCTTTTATACATAGTTTATTACTTTTTATTTGTTTATTCTTTAATATTTAAATACCTATTTGATTTTTGATGTTCTTTTCTATTTTGTTTTGTATCTGTTCATATTATACTTTCATAGCAGCAAGACGTATCTTTCCTTGTAAAGTAGAACTCTATATAAAAGGTGCATCTCAAGCGCCCCAAGCAGTAGCCAAGACCAGCTGGCTCCTGCACACTTACAATGATGAATGACCATAGTTATTAACTTATCAAACAAACTTTATTTTACTACCATTTTAACCGTATTTTTTTTTTTCTGTTTCCAGTCTCCACTGACTATGTACACGAAAATACTGTGCCTAAGTATAACTTCGTACATGGGTCTACAAGCGATATTAACACTAGTGAGGATAAGCGGCGCGACGGTAGCTGTCACCGTCACTACGATGAGGAAAGCGCTGTCTATATGCCTCTCGTTCCTGCTGTTCAGCAAGCCTTTTACATTCCAGTAAGTTCATACATTTATAGGGGTAGCTAGGTGGAGCGTAGTTTGGTTGGGCGATTTCTAGTTGGGTGACCTCTAGTTAGGTGACCTCTTGTTGGGAGACCTCTAGATGGGCGACCGCTAGTTAGGCGACCTCTAGTTGGGCGACCTCTAGATGGGTCATCTATATCTGGGTGACCTCTAGTTGGGCGACCTCTTGTTGGGTGACCTATATCTGGGTGACCTCTAGCTGGGCGACCTCGAGTTGGGTGACTTCTAGTTGGGTGACCCCTAGTTGGGCGACCTCTAGTTGGGCTACTTCTAGTTAGCGACCTCTAGTTGGGTGACCTATATCTGGGTGACCTCTAGTTGGGCGAACTCTAGTTGTGATTTCTAGTCGGGTGACCACTAGTGTTGGGCGACCTCTTGTTGGGCGACCTCTAGTTGGGCGACCTCTAGTTGGGCGACCTCAAGTTGGGATCCGTATTAAATACAAATATTATAAAATCCCCTTAATTATATAAAATCTCATTTTTTCAGGTACGTGTGGTCAGGCATGCTAGTCGCCTTAGCAGTCTACCTCAACCACTACAGTAAGAAACACCCACAGTATGTTCCTATGCCTATACTAAGGTTCTGCCATTTCCTCAAGACTATGTACAACCATGAACTAAGCCATATAATCATGAGGACGCAATCTAAGAGGACTTTATATACGGATTCAGTGTAAATATAAGTTATTAGTTATTATTTTATGAGTCGACTATTTCGTTGATATTCTAGTTAGGTTTTTCAGTTCAGTACCTAGTTAGTTGATATTTATTTGTAATGAAAAGAGGCATTTCATGTAGGTACTAGCTTTTAATTTTAGGGCTAACACAGGGCCTTTTTTCGGTGATAGATTTTTATGAATGTGTTTCGCTTTTAAGCTCTTAAATCTTCACGTCAATCAATATTGTATCAATCGGACAAGAGTCTCGAAATCTACAAAAGTCTCGAAATGTCTATTTTCTAAGAGGTCAACTTCCCATGGCGTAAGTTTCCCAAAAGGACAATTGCTATGTTTTAATTAAGTAAAAACTTTTGTTTATACTTAGATTGTTATTAATAGGTTATTTATGTTACCATTACGGTCCCTTTCTCATAGTGTCCCTTTAAAAAATTTATATAGTTTTAGTAGGCCCACTATTTGAACTAATCTATCAAAGAAAGGGACGTATTGCGAAAGGGACTTTTGCGAAAAGGGACATTATGAGAAAAGGAAATTTTGCGACCAAGGGACATTCTGCGTCAAAAGGTACATACAAATCACTTACCGCTGAATGCTGACCCGTCGTCCTGCAGTGTACCAAATTACCTGGTTTACTCACCTAGACCACAGAAAATAGGGTGTAAGGGACAGCGTCCCGTAAACTTATAGGGATTGCTTAGTCAACGAAACTAAACAACTACAACCGGGAATTTTTTCAGGAAAATGAAAGAAAAAATTGCTTTTTCATACAAAATGACCACCTCGATCAGACAATTTGTATGGAAAAGCAAAAATTTTTTTTAATTCCCTGAAAAAAAAATCCTGGTAATAGTTGTTCAGTTCAGTATCGTTGACGGAGCAACCCCTATCAGTTTGCGGGACGCTGTCCCTTACACCCGGTATAATTAGTACCCTAGACTAAGACTATAGTAATTTATTTTGGGTTTACCTAATAATAAAACTGCGGCATTTCTGTGCATTATATCTATCAGATTATATTTCAGATTATTATCCTTTGGCCAAAGATATTATTTTGATATGTTTTATTCAAATGATATTTTTAAAAAATGCTGTTTTATTACTGTAGCTCATAAAAGGAGTGATCCCTATTCTGAGAAATGTCTAATTAGTCAATTTGCTCACCTATTGCAAGTGTTGGAAGCTTATATGGAAAACTAATAATCTTGCAAGACTCCGATTTTGTTTTAGATAAAGAATAAACAGGTTCAATGCTATCGCTTTGTGGAGGGCACGACTTAACTAAATCTTGTCTAAAATTATTGCCGTCCCTCTCTGTTCTCTCATGATAGAAAAGGACAGGTAGACTTATATTAGTTAAGTCGTGATTTTTGCTACTACGACTTGCTACCAATGACAGGCCTGTTTCAGTCCGGATTTTAGGTACGGAACCGGTTTCCACCTAAGGCTGCCCTAACGGCCGGCCTAAAGCGGTCAATCGTCTCGGTGAACGTACACAATATCTGCTTTCTTTATTCGTTGTCTCGCTCTGAATTGGGTACTTGACTGGGTAGCTTAAAAAATTCAAAACGTTTATACTTAAAACTAATGGCTAAAAATATTGTGGATTTCATTCATCATTAAAAAAAAAAATGCACATTTAGAATTTAATAATCGAATTAAAAGTATATAAGTTATTGATTTGATTAGTCAATATTTACTAAAATGTGACGTCATAATTTACTATTTTCATACAAAAAAGCGTTTTTGACATTTCATAAAAAGTTGCTGATTTGACTAGTTGGAAAGTAGCCAATTGTGTCGCGCGGACACAACCCTAACACGTTTACTTCACTTGTACCTGTGTGCGTGTTTTTCGCTAATGGGGAGAAAAACTGGGAACTAAATGGCGCCACCAGCGAGTGTTCCTTTTTCCTGTGATTGGTCAGTAATCTGTCAATGTCAATGTCAATATCAGTTTTGCGTCTTCTCATTGGTCTCTTTTGGAACACTCGCTGGTGGCGCCATCTGCAATTAGCTTTGCGTTTTTATCCTCATTGAGTGGGCGTTGTAGGGGAGTGAAATTTCTGTATCGTTAGATACTATATTATTATTCTGTGCCAATGGCCTCAATTCACGCCGTCCAGTTACTAATTCTAATTCTTAGTAGCGCTGTCACTTTCTTAACTTTGACATAAGAACAGGATAGCAAACAAATACGTGAGTTTGACATTTCTTATCTGACATAAGACTGCTTAAATTAAGTAAAATTAGTGAGCACACTCTATGGTCATTCCTTATTTAAAGCGCCGTACGTCAAATTAAGAATGTCAAAGTCACGTGTTTGTTTGCTATCCTGTTCTTATGTCAAATTTAAGAAAGTGACAGCGCTACTAAGAATTAGAATTAGTAATAGTGCGTCCTGAATTAGCCCCAATGTCTCGAGTTCTAGCTATATAGTAGTTTCATTTTATTGGAATGTGATAATGTTGTAGATAAGTATTCTAGTATTTATTGTTTTAATTTTAAGTTGCAGATAATGATAATAAATAATATATTTGTATTAATTTGTACTATTGTACTTCTATTGGTGCTTCCCTTTTATTTTTATAGTACTTACTACTTAACTATATTGGGTGTAAGGGACAGCGTCCCGCAAACTGATAGGGGTTGCTCAGTCTACGATACTGAACAACTATCACCAGGATATTTTTTCAGGAAATGAAAAAAAAAATTTGCTTTTCCTTACAAATTGTCTGATCGAGGTGTTCATTTTGTATGAAAAAGCAAGATTTTTTTTCCATTTCCTGAAAAAAACAAAACTGCTGGTAGTTGTTTAGTTTCGTTGACTGAGCAACCCCTATAACTTTGCGGGACGCTGTCCCTTACACCCAGTATTAGTATCTTAATACTTTCTATTCTATTGTGGAAAATAAAAATTATTGTTTCAGTACCTATGTTCAATTAAATTAAATATTATGTATTTAATAAATTAAAATACAGTTTTATATCAATGACATTTATTTCATTGTATGTACAAAATCTTACAAATCTAGTCGTTTTCATACAAAAGTGTCCAAATGTAATGTGATTTAATTATTTGGAATGTTATTATAAGACACTATTTTCATTGGCTTTATACAATCTCTAAATCGAATGATTAGGTAGTTTTTAAAGCACAATTTTAATACTTTAGAAGGCTTCGAGTCAACTGAGATTAAGATAGATTCATTGTGAGGTCAGTCGTCATAGTTATAACAAATTATATTAATCACTTTTAGAATTTATATAAGCCGTATCAGAAAGGGAATATTGGTCAAATTAATAATTAATTATACAGGTCACAAAGTCTAATTACACTAGAAAATTAAATACGCTCCCGTCTAAACTATCATTCGTTCTTAATGTACAATTATTTCTTTGGTATATGGTCCTAATGCTAGCTTTATTTGTGTCTCTACACGAGCGTTCTTGGCCCCTTTGCATACAGCTTGCACTTTTCATATTGCACTACGGATAAAAAACCTTGGTTTCACATTCCATAAATCCCCCTACAAGTTCGATTCAGGTGGGGATTTTGGGAATGAACTATAGGACCAAAAGGACAGTTTATTATTATTACACTCGCAACTACTTTGGTTTGAACACACGAGAATTCTTTGCAAAGGAGCCCGAAATTTACGAACAAATCAATGATCAAGTATAAAATTGGCAGTTGACAATATTTGTACGAAATTTTGTTACGAAAGTGTGCAGGTTTTGATGGAGAAATTGTATAGATATAAAAAACTTGCAACAAAATCTTGTCAAATGCTTTCCCAAGGGACATGACATGTGATTATGAAAATGTGATTAAGGCAATTTCCAATAGCTTTAATTTATTGAACAAAAAGGACGATTGCTACAGCTATTTTCTCTTGCAATATTTTAGATAAAAGATATACTGATTTTATAAGTTTTTTTTTTTATTCATCTGTGTATAATTTCAGGTGAATTGTTTCAATATGAACAGTTTCAGGAAATAGGGTTTGAGATCTGTCCAGGCCGTGGGTGATACAAAAATATCACATATTTTTTATCTATGAAAAATATCATGTATCGCTTTTAACCTTATTGCTTATGTCGTAGTGAACAATTTCCTTTGTACAAAATGCAAAATAATAATCCTAATTGTGCTTAGAAGCTACCGTTAGCTAATAAATAAGAAAATAGAAAAGTGTTTGCAAATTACAATGACTTAAATGTTACGTTAATGGACTTAAGCGTTATGTTGGTTTATTCTGCGAAATCCCAATTAAAATCAAATAAATAAGGA
>JARACY010006325.1:0-17647 GCA_029255725.1 Scrobipalpa atriplicella
AAGGCAGCATTCATTATACATAGAGCAATTTCAGCCGTAGACGTGCTCCGTAATTGCATCTACGTGCAATCCCACACTAATTATCTTTGGCCACAAGCGTAATAATATGGTGGCCAGAGACACAGCCATTAGATCCCAAGGTAACAGACATTGTTCTCTCCGAGGCAACATCACATAGCTATTCCACGCTATCCAATAGTCACTACTACAAAACATACAGCCACAGAAAACCGGCCAAGCGTACTAGATTCTATTTTAAAATATTTTATTGTTTTCAGTGTTTACTTACGTACGTTTCCATATGTAACGTGTTTAAAAAGATCGTATAGTTCAAAAATGTGTTTTACAACGGCCGTGTTACGCTAGTTATTTGGAACTATAATAATACGAAACGCAAGGACGAACCAACCAAATGGCAAAATACGTGATATTCAATATCTCACCCGTGTAACTGTGATATTAGGTTTGAATGTGTTTACTTACATAATTATATGAGGATAATAACATCATGCGTTATTATTACCTATTTATTGTGTTACAAAAACGGAAAACCTTACCGCTTTACAATTTTTACTAGATCATAAAATAATAGAGTAGAGAGCAAATTTTAATACTCTAATGTAAACATGAAAAGCTACTCCAATGTACCCACGAACATATATTTTCTTTAGCTTGTATTGCAGCTTAGTTTGTGGGGAAAACAAAGCTTTTAAACAATCTAGTTTCTAAACCTTCATAGACAATCAATCAGAATATTTATGTAAGTAGATTGTAGAGTAGAGGTACATAATACATCGAAGGTTGTGCTACAAGGTGGCTGAAGGGATTCTCGCGAAGGACGCTGACGTCAAACGGTCAAGTTCACTCACCACGTGCCCTCAACGCTGGTACCAGGCTAATCCCTCACCATAACTCTCGTATCCTTTGTCTAATTGGCTAACAAAAGGAGGAAAAAGGATTGCATTAAGCTTAACGGGTAAAACCTAGGGAAAACTGTAGAGCATAATGGGATCTGACTTCAGCTAGATTTAACTGAGGTAAAATGTTATATGTTTTATTTAATTTTAAAAATCGTTTTAGTGTAATAAACAAATTTAGGGCAAATCGAGTATATAGGTACTCTACTTAATATTAACAGGGAACATTGCTGAAGTCAGATCCCATTATGCTCTACAGTTTTCCCTAGGTTTTACCCGTTAAGCTTAATGCAATCCTTTTTCCTCCTTTTGTTAGCCAATTAGACAAAGGATACGAGAGTTATGGTGAGGGATTAGCCTGGTACCGCGTTGAGGGCACGTGGTGAGTGAACTTGACCGTTTGACGTCAGCGTCCTTCGCGAGAATCCCTTCAGCCACCTTGTAGCACAACCTTCGATGTATTATGTACCTCTACTCTACAATCTACTTACATAAATATTCTGATTGATTGTCTATGAAGGTTTAGAAACTAGATTGTTTAAAAGCTTTGTTTTCCCCACAAACTAAGCTGCAATACAAGCTAAAGAAAATATATGTTCGTGGGTACATTGGAGTAGCTTTTCATGTTTACATTAGAGTATTAAAATTTGCTCTCTACTCTATTATTTTATGATCTAGTAAAAATTGTAAAGCGGTAAGGTTTTCCGTTTTTGTAACACAATAAATAGGTAATAATAACGCATGATGTTATTATCCTCATATAATTATGTAAGTAAACACATTCAAACCTAATATCACAGTTACACGGGTGAGATATTGAATATCACGTATTTTGCCATTTGGTTGGTTCGTCCTTGCGTTTCGTATTATTATAGTTCCAAATAACTAGCGTAACACGGCCGTTGTAAAACACATTTTTGAACTATACGATCTTTTTAAACACGTTACATATGGAAACGTACGTAAGTAAACACTGAAAACAATAAAATATTTTAAAATAGAATCTAGTACGCTTGGCCGGTTTTCTGTGGCTGTATGTTTTGTAGTAGTGACTATTGGATAGCGTGGAATAGCTATGTGATGTTGCCTCGGAGAGAACAATGTCTGTTACCTTGGGATCTAATGGCTGTGTCTCTGGCCACCATATTATTACGCTTGTGGCCAAAGATAATTAGTGTGGGATTGCACGTAGATGCAATTACGGAGCACGTCTACGGCTGAAATTGCTCTATGTATAATGAATGCTGCCTTATATTACATGTTATCTTTATACGTCATGATTGTTTAATACGTAATTAGCACTTTGTTGCCAACGTACTGCGGCTAGGAAACTGTTATGTAAGTATAGGTATATTTTATACGCCTTAATTTTCTGGAAACAAGTACCTCTGTCATCTTTATCATAATACAGAAATAGGCAAGGCTTCTATCTATATCTAGTATCTACTACTTAATAATGTATTGTTGAATATCCAACCTCCCTTAGTTGGGAGTATTTTGGTTGGAAATCGAGTATATAGGTACTCTACTTAATATTAACAGGGAACATTGCTGCCCGATTCCTCGTTCTGTATCACATTGTCTTTGCGTCATTTTTCAGAAGAAAACGGGACGTATTCTGGCTATTTATTTTATACGAAACTGAATAAGCTTCGACAATGTCTTTTCAGGAAAAAATCTATTACTTTCCGAAAATTGCTTCTTTTCCAGCAAATGACAAAAATGAAAGAAAGTACGAATATACGACGCGAATAAACTAAATAGAGACAATAAATAACCACTTTTTTCCTTGCCATAAGATTTACAGATTCGACGCAATGAAAATATTAATTTTCTTGCTGTTTGCTTATCTCCATGTAAATGGGAAGACCGCAAGAAGAGGGACGCGACCGCTAGCCAAAAGATTAAATAATATTACAGTTACATGGTCCACTCATAAATTCTGTCATGTTCTTGGATATTGTTCTGTTGCAGCGTTATAACGTGACGCTGGTTGGCTTAGTCGTGTGTGTTTTTTTTTCATGGATGGGGAACCGGATATAATTTAATACATTTTTTGGGGAATTTCAGATAGAACTCACCGTGCATAGAATTTTGAATTTTACTGTAAATGCAGTGCCTTCATTGAATTATTGCTTTTTCAGTACGTGCAAAAGAGAAGCAGTTAGGTACTTTTATGTTTTTTTATTGTTCCCAGTCTAGCATTGAAGATACGAATCAAGAATAGCTTTGAAAAACATTCTTAGACTGTTACTGAGACTCTTTAATCTCTGGCATGTTTATAATTTTTAGATCATACCAATCGACACCACGTTCGAATGCGTCATTATTAGATGTGAAGAAGTGGGTCTCGTCTATTAATACATCAGTGCTGACGTCAAGGCTTGAGCAATAACATAAATTTGTGGTAACGACCTGAAGAAGATGACAATGATCTTTATAAACTGTTAACTAATTCAAGGGCATTGTTGAAAATATAATTTAGGCAATAGGTTGAAAACCTCACAACCTCACTAACAGCAATTTATATTCTAAGATCTGAAATCACCTTCAGCAATTTTATCATCATCATTGCAAACAGTAGACTTGGTGGAAATGGTTTAAGTAGCAAGATTTTGACGCTTCGCCTACCCTATTAGAGTATCCACAGGCATGATTATATTATGTAAGTATGTTTGCATCTATGCGATAATTTTTTGCCTGTCGCAAGTACTAGATATAATTAAAAATCATGCTGATGTTGCTAAGATAAAAAGAAACTTAATTGAAACGCGCTGCAAAATGAACAAAAAGTTTTCTGCTCAGGCTATTATGAGTCTATTAGACGCAGCTTCTCATATATTCCAGAAGCGTATCTTCATAGAAATCTGACTTAACATCATTTGAAGAAAAATAGTTTAAATAAAGAATACATAATCTATACCATTTATTTTACGTGCTTGGACGGCCACATATATTAATACTTAACTATCTAGACTAGACTATTATATAAGAACTACTACTAGGTAGGGTCTTCAGTGAGTACTCAAAGTTCGGCACTTAAGGTCATTAACCTAACTGGAAGACGGTGCAGTCTGCCTATATTTCATTAGGTCAACGTGATGGTTGACCACTAAAAAAGTTTTCTTAAGAGGGCCTAAAATGGAACGAGCAAAAGATAAGAACTAGGTCTCTCAAAACTGGTAGAGATTCAATTTTGAACTGAACATCGTCGTTGATAATTATAAATTGATGACTATTTAATTATAAAATTGCCTTTTGAAATTATTTACATTAGAGGAACTATGGTTTTAGGGTATGCTCTAATATTCAATACATTCAATGGATTTCATATTTTACCAGAACTTTCCCGTACCTAGTATGAAGAGAAGGTCAAAATGCTTATTGCTATGAAGCTTATTTTTTATTGCTGTAAATTGTATGCTATGAGTTACCAGAAGTTGCCAATATATAAAATGCCCATATGAGAAGACGAGAATGCCTGCATTGTCGTACGAGTTTCGTAACCAAAGTAAGGACAGTCTCACAAAATACTAAGAAACCGAATTATCAATTTACGTGTTCCTAGTAGGAATCAAACTCACGCCCTCCAGATTAAGTGCCTAAGTCTCAGACCACTAGATCATAAAGGCCCTGCCATTACCGCGTGTATTATTAACAGGGTCAATCAGTTGTAATAGCCTATCGTGAATCGTGTCTTGTCGTATGGAAATCGGAGTCGGGACGTACTAGAGGCAAGTGGATAATTACCAGCAACCGACCGCCGGCCTTCACGGTGCAGCGTAACATGCCGTACAAACCATGTCAGAGGCTTATATAAGAACTTGACACCAGGGTTCATCGGGTCATTTGTGGACTCGAAAGACCCACATGATAGGACAAAAGCAATCTCCGCTGGTTTTGTGTATCTACCTATATACAGTTTTGATAGTGCCGTTACACAAACCATATAAGACGACCAAAAAACTCTGACACAGATCGTTCGTCCATATCATAATCACTCGATAGAAAATAGCAAGGGCTCTTTTGGCTTTGTGTATCGGCAAATAGGTGCCCCTTGAAATCCTCGTTTACACGGATTCGTATCTCAGCGGGTCTCAAAAGGGTGAGCAGCTCTCAAATTACCGCTAAGTAGTGGACTGACTTTATATCGATAGTGAGGTAGAACTGGTAAAGATCCTCTGAAAGGTTTGATGATAATGTATTTACATATCTCATGCTCAGTAAGTGGTTCATACAACCCTAAAACCCGGGATGTAAGTGGTACTTTGCATCATAGGTTTTGAAACCTATGCTGCAAAGTAATTTGAATAAGGAACTGTCAAATTGCAAGAAAAAAAAAGTTGATAGCCTTATTTCAAACACACGGAATCGGATGATTAATCGAATCGGAATCGATTTTAAAACAAATTCTATTCGAATTTATTTAAATATCGAACTGGCCAGTACTAAATATGACGCATAGAGTCACGGAATAAGGCCATAAAAATGTAAACATAGGATTATGAAAATTATGAAATTTTTACTCTGTGGTTTTTATAACATATTTATAACCTCAAAACTTGAGTTTGTCGATTTATTACTTAGCATTTTATTATAAAACATTAACAAATTAAACAGTCAGTATACTTAACAAAATGTCTACTTGCAAATTAGATAATTTTTCTTACGCGAATGCATATATTTGTGATGGTTAAATTCGCTCATAGTGAGTTGGTATTGCCTACTGTTTCGTCGTAATTTCATGTTTTAATTTTCTTATATTTTCCCATAATTTTAACTTATCTTTCATTCGATATGTAAAGCATAGTGCTTACCTCATGGTGTAAGTCATCAAATGCATACTCGTACCATTAGCGCCCTCGCTGCGCTCGGGCGCCAAAAACCTCGTATGCATTTGATGACTTACATCCTTTGGTTAGCAATATACTATTAATAGTTTAGGGATATATCTGCCAAATGTTCCGCGGCCGAATTAGGTTTTACTCGGTATTTTACCATACGCCTATTCGTGTCTTGTCGTATGGAAATCGGAGCCGAGCGTACTAGTGGCAAGTGGATAATTACCAGCATGGCGACCGTCGGCCTTCACGGTACAACGAGATTATGTATGACGTGCGGTGAAGATCTTTGGACTCTAGTATGAAAGGAGTATAGGCGTGACTGTACGATACTGATGATATAAAAAAATAAATTATTGTGTAGGTATATGTAGGTAAATTCCGACGTGACAATATTGCACGCATTTCTGCCCTTACATTTTGGGTTAGGTGAAAGGTATTTCTTACAATTTATATTAAAGTAATAACGCAGTGTTTAAGTAAAAATGCGGTAAGTATATAGTCTTCTAAAAAATACCTGCATACATAAATTATATTTCATTGCAGTCCCAGTAATCGGAATATCCCACCAAAAACATAAATGTAAAAATAGAAGCCAAGTTCTTGATAGTTTGGTGCATGGTATGCACAAAAAAGTTGTGATATCAAAAAAGCGGGCCAAGTCAAGGGTTTATTAAAGTAATTCTAAGCTCTTCAATAAGGTATCATTTCATGGAACTTGGCCGTTGTAGAGTGGTGTTGTAGGTGACAGTTTGTATTATTCTCTACAACGGCCAAGTCAATTGAAATGATACCTTATTGAAGAGCTTAGAATTACTTTAATAAACCCTTGACTTGGCCCGCTTTTTTGATATCACAACTTTTTTGTGCATACCATGCACCAAACTATCAAGAACTTGGCTTCTATTTTTACATTTATGTTTTTGGTGGGATATCATTACTTTTTGTAGGTAAATAAAATTGTACTTAATTTTAATTTACCATTATTCGTATATAGATAGATCTTCTGGAAGTGAGTTAGGTTCTAAATCGTATTATTTTTTTCAATAACGGTGACATTAAATGCAAATAATTTAACAATACCTGTTAAATGACATCCCACTCAATTATAGTGAATGGAGAAAAAAAAATGAGTCTAGATTCTCCAACAGCCTTTAATTCGGAAACCCCTCCATACGTAGTCGAAACAAGCATGCAGGCTCTATATACCTACTCTTCTACCGAGTCGTAAGGGTCGCCGTTTCGGGCGCAAGTATACAAACTTAAATCTTCCCACTTACTAATTACATGGTCTACAATTTTCCTACGCAAATCACTAGCTTTTTGTTTTTCCGTACATCAAAATACTGAAAATGCCAAAGAATGGAACAGACAGCTTCCATCGCCAGGCATTTTAATTATTTTATGTAATATGAACGCGTCACCCACCAACAATTCAATTTTTTGACACGTCATCTTTCCAACCCCTTTTTATTTCTTATCCTCACAATAACTTTATTCGTTTCAGTTTTTAATAAAAGTAGCTAACTAAATCAAATTCGATTTCTTTAACTCAAACAAACCTATCCAATAGACACAACACAAGGACAAGACAAACAAATCCCACTATCATCAATGAGAGACCGCACCGGACCGAATAGAATAGACACGAATTTCAATTGAACGAAACTACGACAAGAACAAGACAATTTTACAGTAAACTTACAATTTGTTGCACGATATTCCATTGAAAACGGTACTTGAAGTGATTTTCTCACCACTGCCGAAATCACAACGATAGCGAGTTTTAAAAACTTACTAGCGCCATCTAGCGGTTTTAAAAGGAACTATTGTTGGTGAAGAAAATAGAAATGTATGGGAGGGGGTTCAAAGAAATGTTTTTTTTTATTTTTTCGATTTTTTCCATACTTATATCATTATAATCTGTCATCATACAAAATTTGAACTTTGTAGGTCATCTGGAAGTGGGTTAGGTTTTTGATCTATATGTCAGTCAGTCAGTCAGTCAATCATAAAAATGACGATATTTTGACCTCAATATCTATCTAACCGTTTAAGCTATGCTTATGAAATTTAAGTTACTTGTTTATATTGGGGGTCTCATTATATAAACCCAATTTGGTGTGTATATGTTTCATAGTTTTTGAGTTATGAAGGGGTAAAAAGTGGCTCCAAATGGTTCCTGTAAATATACACACGGTGCTGCCCTCCAGTTCTCGGCTTGAACTTGGCTGGACACGCTGCCGCGTGTCTAAATTCTCTCCTATTCTTAAACTAAAGTAAACTACTACACAGGTACCGTTAGGGTTTCCTACAGAATAGAAGAATGCGCTGGGAGCTAGCCCTTTATTAACTACCAGCGACATCTTCTGTGGGGTTTGCTGTTGTATTAAAGTAGGATAATTATTATTATTTCAAGGAAAAAATATAAAGATAATTTTATATTTTATCCTTTTCCTCCACGCTAATACGAAGACTGTTCTGAGAATATCTCTAAGTACTTAATTATATTGGCACTGAAAATACCGTGATCCCTGATCTAATATCATAAGTTCAAGTATTATAAAGCTTTCTATATTCATATTTACGCTCACATAATATTTAAAGCATTAGATATCTACCTACATATTGTCATTTTATGTGTGTGACACAATGCAAGTTTTTCCATGATAGTGACCTTATCCTTATTAATTTAATTTCAATTCTAGTATACTGTGAGTAGAGTCGGTATAATGTGCAGTACCCTTTACCTTGTCTGAAGCGGTGTCGTCATGTTGATGGGATTGTCAGCTGAGGGATAATTGCATCTGATGCGGCCCGGTGCTGCAACGGCACACGGATTAGCTAAATACTGTTGACATGAATGGGCTATTCATAGTACTCACGGAAATTTAGAACCGATGGGTATGATGGAGTCGATGTAAGTAATGTGCGATACCATATACCTAGTCTGACTGAAGCCGTGTCGTGTTGATGGGATTGTCAGCTGAGGGATAATTGCATCTGATGCGGCCCGGTGCTGCAATGCAACGGCACACGGATTAGCTAAACACTGTTGACATGAACGGGCCGGGCCATTCATGGTACACATTAGATACTTAGTTAATGTCAATGACTAATGAAAGATCGCTACATTAAACTACCTTAATACATAATCGATTGTGAACTAAATAGGTACGTAGGTACATATATTCCTGTACCAAAATAAGTACTTTAACACTTTTAGGCGTCCAATTAAATTGAAACTTTACAAAAAAAATTGACTGATGTGATGTAGCTAGAACTATTATTATGACAATATAATAGTCTTCAACTGTTCAAATTTCAAAACCAATAACCAATCTGTGGAGAGGAAAATGGATGGACGAATTTAATGACTAGCCCAAATATTAATTAAATAAAGTAACTTTTCTGTTATTGTTATTAATTCTTTATCTAATTTTCCAACGTGGATCACTGAGGTAACACCTAACTAAATCCTTACTCGGTCTAAAGTCAGCTTAAATGAAGTCCCGTTGTCCCGTAATTCATCAAGCGTCCCGCACTATTCGCTATTTCCCACCAGATAATGATAATCCGTCCCGTCTGGGCGCCGGTTATCAGATTAAGAGAATGGAGTTATATCTAACAGTGAGTAAGTATGGAGTGGAGAAAGAGTCATTGGCATGAGAACGATGTTCTAAATATCTATTGTGATCATGGTCTTAAATCAATTAATTCAATGTTTTGTTTTCAGCGACGAGTGCAAATAAGTCTAGTTGTGTTATTATAATTTGTATTCAGATTTTACAAGTCTCAATCTGGAAACATAGTACTGTCTGATAAAATAATGTCCTGCAATCTGTAAAGCGTCCCGCACTATTTGCAATTTCTCACCGGATAAATAATGATAACCCGTCCCGCAGCCGCCGGTTACCAGATTAGGAGCATGAAGTTATTGGTAAATGAACAATATTCTAAATTTCATGGTCTAAAATTTTTTAATTGAATTTTTTCATTTTTCAGCGAAGGAAGAGTCCAAATAAGTACCTATGGTTTTGTGTTTTTATCATTTGCATTCATATTTTATTACAATTCAGTCACACTCTACCCTTATTCGCCCTAAAGTCAGATGAAATAATGTCCTGTAATCTATCAAGCGTCCCACACTATTTGCAATTTCTCACTGGATAATGATAGCCCGTCCCGCGTGGCCGCCGGTTACCAGATTATAGAATGAAGTTATATGGAGCAAGAGGGACCCCGGCTTTTGAACGATGTTATTATTATCTTATGGGATACGTTGCTCTTTAATGAAGTCAATCTTCTGAATTCACTTTCCGGGGAGTCTAATAATATACCTACATTGGATTTTTTTTCCTATTCTTATACTCTACCTACCTCATTTTATAATAATAGTTTACTGAAATAAGGTAACATTCCTATAGGATAAAAGTCGGATTAATTAATTTCCCGTAATCTATCAAGCTTCACTATTCTCAATTTCTCACCCGTCCCACCTCGCCGGTTACCGGATTCTAGAATAAAGTTATACGTAAAAACGTGTTCGGAACAGTGTGTTCACTGTGTCTTTGGAAAACTGTTAATAAGTTGTCTCTGACAAAATTATTAAAACTTTACTGGTAATCATGTCAAATTAATATTATGAAAAATGCCCAATTCGATATTAATTATTATAGACACTGGTAAGTCTTCTGGGAAAATGCCAAAATTAGGTTTATTATTTATTTATTTAACCATTTATTGTGCACAGAAATAATTACAGAACAGAACATAGAGAATTAAGACACAACAGGCACTGCTTATTCCTAAAAGAAATTTCTATTTTTAGAAATTTATGACAAGATATCTGGAAAGAATCTTTCCTTTCTAATAGACGTATTTACTAAAGTTGTATAAGTTTACTACTTACTGACATGCATCAATCAGCGCGCTGCTGGCGGCAGACAAAGCGAATGTCTCAAGGGCGCAAACTTCCCTCAAAGTTATTCTACTCTTACTTCCTGACTAACATATTCCTCCTAATAAGGGTTGTTACTCTAGTACCAGGTCAGAATATAACCGCCCAATATCTTCCCTTGGGTGCCGTTAACGCGGAAGAATCAAGGATTGGGCAGAAGCGTTGTTGCAATCCTGGCAAGTGTGAGTTGTATTTATAAATTAGAGATGATAAATTCAGGTTGCAGGGTGTGTCTGCGGGAGTTAAGAGTAGTTCTATGCTCACTTGTTTACTATCAGTGATCTGCAAAGTTACATAGGTTGTTGTACCTCTACAACCGTACCTATTCATAAAAAAAACTACTCTTACACATAGGTACATGAAATCACGCATAAATGACGTATGTATACGAAGTGTGCAAAGCTTTAACGGCTTAATAAAAACCATTTCCGATACCGATAGATTTTGTATAAATTTTCAATTTCGCTGATATTTTTGCTTACCGATGTGTGACCAATATTTTCAGTTTCATACAAAAACGTTAAGATTTGTCTCACTGTATTTTATTATGTATAGTAAGCTTTTGTACATAATTTTTTATGTAAGTAGGCATAGTGATTGATAAAAACATTTATTACTACGGAACTAACATTTTGCCATACCAATATAAGGTAATAAAAACATAGAATAAAGTAGCCTGAGAGAAATAATCATGCCTCTTTGTTCCCATAAATACAATTTATTTAATCCCCCACATGAAACATCTCCGAGTCTCTCGTGACGTTAAATCTTGATATACGAAATCAATTCCGCAGAAAAAAGGAAACCAAGAAAGTTCCGAGGAAAGAACACGTTGGTTTCATTAAGTACGGCTGGCGTATGTAGTAAATAATTAAAAGGGTCCTATGGGAGGAGCGCTGTCAAGGTCACAATGAGATATTTCATCACTGCCTCTGTGGTTTAGGGGTCTGAGCTATGGGCTCCCGATCCGGTGGTCGTACGTTCGATTCCCACGAGGGGAACACAAAGTAAATTTGTAAATTTTCCCCTGTTTGGTTAGGACAATGAGTGCTGTAACATCTGATTGAAGAAAAGGATTCTTTGCTTCAGAGGGCATATTAAGACATCGGTCCTGGTCCCTGTTGTTGAAGGTGATCGTTACAAAAAAACATGCCATCAGCCTATTACCACTCCGATTTGTAGATAAAATTAACAACTCTGACACCAGTGTTCATCGAGTCTTTCGTCGGGCCAAAAACCCACCGGCTAAGAAGAACAAGTACGCTTGTAGTAAATAATTAAAAGGCCCAATGGGAGGTTACCTGTCAAGGTTACAATGATATATTACATCACAGGGCCCGTACGGGTACGAACTCGCAAAACTGTAAGGGTGCCTTCAGACAACTTTCAAGATTTCACCACCCCTGCCACTAGAGTAGATTGATAAAATATTATCGATATTTTTAGACTCAGCCAAAGTTGACTGATTTCGCTTTTCACTGTTTACTCGTAGGCGTTTTGATGGTGATTGAAAACGGAACTTTGCAGCCGTCCAACTTTCCTTTCGAGTACTTAATTTGTTTTTACGTAAAGCCCTGAAAAGTTTATTATATTAAATAGGTACTTATATTACACCGGCATAAGTCGCTTAAGTAAAGAATTCTGCCTTAATTAACTTTCTTCGTGAATACATAATTCAACAAAGCTTACCTTTCTATCCTATCATTTATGAAAAATGTTTTTATACTGACAAAACGAAGTTACTTCCCAAAGTAAGGTTGATATTTAGTGACAGGCTGTGATCTAAATAAAGTTTGTATAGGTATTATTTCGCAGATTCTGGCCGTCACAATGCTTAGGTAACTTTCGGCGCGGATACACTTTTATTTCTTTTTTCAGCAGTAAGTCTCACTGTGTTTGACCGTTTGGCGTACTGTAAAATAACAACGAACGAGTGTTATTCATATTTAAAAAATACTCGGCTACTCACTTGTGGGTTTAATAGAGGTATTCACCTCGACGTTTCAGCTGCGAACTGGAGTCGAAGGTCAACTTGACGGGCGGTGTAGTGTGACTTTCTTCTATCCTGATGAAGGTCCTCGTATAGGGTCGAAACTACGAGGTGAACCTCTATCAAACCTACAAGTCAGTAGCCGAGTTTTTATAAATGTAAAATAACAGTTCGCTTTGCGTCTGCAGAATGTCTATTTTGCTGAGCTATTAGTTACATTATCATCAAACCTTTCAGACACTCGTTACTAGATTTATCTCACTATCGATAACGCCAGGGCACTAGCGGTAATTTGAGAGCTGCTCAACTGATCTGAGAGCGGCCGAGAACCCGCCGAGATACGAATCCGTGTAAACGAGCAGTTCAAGGGGAACCTATTTGCCGATACACAAAGCCTATCCCGGCTCTTGTTCTTATATCGAGTCGGTTTATCGAGTCAACCAACGACCCTGTGAAGGTTCATTACTTATGTCAGAATTTTTAAATCGCCTGAAAAGTCACTGCCATGGTTATGTGGATTTGTTTAACGACCTAGACAGCGACTGGGTGCGACGGAATTCGGAAAGTATATTTTATTTTGACAAACTAATGCTTCTTTTTGTCGTGTGGGTGTCAAGTTGTTCGACTCGATGGAAATGTAAAGATTCTAGTATTTTTTTTCGTGAAAATCGAACCAATAACCTTTGGATCAGGAGCCAAAATTAAGAGGCAGCTCCTGTGTGAAGAACACTGTCTATTGTTTCTGTGCGTAGATATAACTCCACTAAAGCCCTACAGAGGGGTAGCTTGTTAAAGTGTGCCCCAAATTCGTAATAGGAAGGAACGACGCCAAATAGAATTGGGACACTTTGTCCTAACAAAGTAACGTTATTCGCGAGAGACACATTTACTTTTTAGCGTTGTTTAGCTGAGCTTATGAAATATGATAATATGAAATATTTTGTAACATCTCCGGCAATACAGAATACTCATGATTTTATGTTTACTTTAAAATTTGAAATATTTATTCAAAGAGAAGCAGCTTCCGGAAAAGTATAAGACCTGTCTGTATGTATGTGCTGTATAGATAGATAGCATTTCAATGTATGGTTCAAACTAAGTAGTGTTTATCTACAGGGTGTGTAGCTTGAAGCCTTTTGTTTGCATATTATGTAATGCATGTTCCAATACATTACAAAGCAATCACAAAGCGTTGACGTCGTTATAGGTACACATAAATATATCAGCTGATTGTAATTATTTAAGTAGTTGTACTTTTTATAGGAAGTCTTGGTTTTACTTTGAAAACTCTACATTTATTAGATCGTTGTTTTGCATCTGGTGCTTCTAATTAAAAAGCAACAATAGTCTTTCTTCCGCCAGAACCACCTTTTCTAACCCATCTGACCCAGGGCGTCTCCAATACATTACTTACTATAACAAATACAGCAGGATGAGTAACTTACCGAAGAAAGCTAAGCGAAGATAACCTCTGCCGGTGGGTTTTTGGCCCGACGAAAGACTCGATGAACACTGGTGTCAGAGTTGTTAATTTTATCTACAAATCGGAGTGGTAATAGGCTGATGGCATGTTTTTTTGTAACGATCACCTTCAACAACAGGGACCAGGACCGATGTCTTAATATGCCCTCTGAAGCAAAGAATCCTTTTCTTCAATCAGATGTTACAGCACTCATTGTCCTAACCAAACAGGGGAAAATTTACAAATTTACTTTGTGTTCCCCTCGTGGGAATCGAACGTACGACCACCGGATCGGGAGCCCATAGCTCAGACCCCTAAACCACAGAGGCAGTGATGAAATATCTCATTGTGACCTTGACAGCGCTCCTCCCATAGGACCCTTTTAATTATTTACTACATACGCCAGCCGTACTTAATGAAACCAACGTGTTCTTTCCTCGGAACTTTCTTGGTTTCCTTTTTTCTGCGGAATTGATTTCGTATATCAAGATTTAACGTCACGAGAGACTCGGAGATGTTTCATGTGGGGGATTAAATAAATTGTATTTATGGGAACAAAGAGGCATGATTATTTCTCTCAGGTTACTTTATTCTATGTTTTTATTACCTTATATTGGTATGGCAAAATGTTAGTTCCGTAGTAATAAATGTTTTTATCAATCACTATGCCTACTTACATAAAAAATTATGTACAAAAGCTTACTATACATAATAAAATACAGTGAGACAAATCTTAACGTTTTTGTATGAAACTGAAAATATTGGTCACACATCGGTAAGCAAAAATATCAGCGAAATTGAAAATTTATACAAAATCTATCGGTATCGGAAATGGTTTTTATTAAGCCGTTAAAGCTTTGCACACTTCGTATACATACGTCATTTATGCGTGATTTCATGTACCTATGTGTAAGAGTAGTTTTTTTTATGAATAGGTACGGTTGTAGAGGTACAACAACCTATGTAACTTTGCAGATCACTGATAGTAAACAAGTGAGCATAGAACTACTCTTAACTCCCGCAGACACACCCTGCAACCTGAATTTATCATCTCTAATTTATAAATACAACTCACACTTGCCAGGATTGCAACAACGCTTCTGCCCAATCCTTGATTCTTCCGCGTTAACGGCACCCAAGGGAAGATATTGGGCGGTTATATTCTGACCTGGTACTAGAGTAACAACCCTTATTAGGAGGAATATGTTAGTCAGGAAGTAAGAGTAGAATAACTTTGAGGGAAGTTTGCGCCCTTGAGACATTCGCTTTGTCTGCCGCCAGCAGCGCGCTGATTGATGCATGTCAGTAAGTAGTAAACTTATACAACTTTAGTAAATACGTCTATTAGAAAGGAAAGATTCTTTCCAGATATCTTGTCATAAATTTCTAAAAATAGAAATTTCTTTTAGGAATAAGCAGTGCCTGTTGTGTCTTAATTCTCTATGTTCTGTTCTGTAATTATTTCTGTGCACAATAAATGGTTAAATAAATAAATAATAAACCTAATTTTGGCATTTTCCCAGAAGACTTACCAGTGTCTATAATAATTAATATCGAATTGGGCATTTTTCATAATATTAATTTGACATGATTACCAGTAAAGTTTTAATAATTTTGTCAGAGACAACTTATTAACAGTTTTCCAAAGACACAGTGAACACACTGTTCCGAACACGTTTTTACGTATAACTTTATTCTAGAATCCGGTAACCGGCGAGGTGGGACGGGTGAGAAATTGAGAATAGTGAAGCTTGATAGATTACGGGAAATTAATTAATCCGACTTTTATCCTATAGGAATGTTACCTTATTTCAGTAAACTATTATTATAAAATGAGGTAGGTAGAGTATAAGAATAGGAAAAAAAATCCAATGTAGGTATATTATTAGACTCCCCGGAAAGTGAATTCAGAAGATTGACTTCATTAAAGAGCAACGTATCCCATAAGATAATAATAACATCGTTCAAAAGCCGGGGTCCCTCTTGCTCCATATAACTTCATTCTATAATCTGGTAACCGGCGGCCACGCGGGACGGGCTATCATTATCCAGTGAGAAATTGCAAATAGTGTGGGACGCTTGATAGATTACAGGACATACATACAGACAGGTCTTATACTTTTCCGGAAGCTGCTTCTCTTTGAATAAATATTTCAAATTTTAAAGTAAACATAAAATCATGAGTATTCTGTATTGCCGGAGATGTTACAAAATATTTCATATTATCATATTTCATAAGCTCAGCTAAACAACGCTAAAAAGTAAATGTGTCTCTCGCGAATAACGTTACTTTGTTAGGACAAAGTGTCCCAATTCTATTTGGCGTCGTTCCTTCCTATTACGAATTTGGGGCACACTTTAACAAGCTACCCCTCTGTAGGGCTTTAGTGGAGTTATATCTACGCACAGAAACAATAGACAGTGTTCTTCACACAGGAGCTGCCTCTTAATTTTGGCTCCTGATCCAAAGGTTATTGGTTCGATTTTCACGAAAAAAAATACTAGAATCTTTACATTTCCATCGAGTCGAACAACTTGACACCCACACGACAAAAAGAAGCATTAGTTTGTCAAAATAAAATATACTTTCCGAATTCCGTCGCACCCAGTCGCTGTCTAGGTCGTTAAACAAATCCACATAACCATGGCAGTGACTTTTCAGGCGATTTAAAAATTCTGACATAAGTAATGAACCTTCACAGGGTCGTTGGTTGACTCGATAAACCGACTCGATATAAGAACAAGAGCCGGGATAGGCTTTGTGTATCGGCAAATAGGTTCCCCTTGAACTGCTCGTTTACACGGATTCGTATCTCGGCGGGTTCTCGGCCGCTCTCAGATCAGTTGAGCAGCTCTCAAATTACCGCTAGTGCCCTGGCGTTATCGATAGTGAGATAAATCTAGTAACGAGTGTCTGAAAGGTTTGATGATAATGTAACTAATAGCTCAGCAAAATAGACATTCTGCAGACGCAAAGCGAACTGTTATTTTACATTTATAAAAACTCGGCTACTGACTTGTAGGTTTGATAGAGGTTCACCTCGTAGTTTCGACCCTATACGAGGACCTTCATCAGGATAGAAGAAAGTCACACTACACCGCCCGTCAAGTTGACCTTCGACTCCAGTTCGCAGCTGAAACGTCGAGGTGAATACCTCTATTAAACCCACAAGTGAGTAGCCGAGTATTTTTTAAATATGAATAACACTCGTTCGTTGTTATTTTACAGTACGCCAAACGGTCAAACACAGTGAGACTTACTGCTGAAAAAAGAAATAAAAGTGTATCCGCGCCGAAAGTTACCTAAGCATTGTGACGGCCAGAATCTGCGAAATAATACCTATACAAACTTTATTTAGATCACAGCCTGTCACTAAATATCAACCTTACTTTGGGAAGTAACTTCGTTTTGTCAGTATAAAAACATTTTTCATAAATGATAGGATAGAAAGGTAAGCTTTGTTGAATTATGTATTC
>JARACY010006326.1:0-17647 GCA_029255725.1 Scrobipalpa atriplicella
TCCAAACTTGAATATGAAGATCGCACCATTCGCACTCGCACCCCATAATGATGATGATGAGTGTAAGTACATCTAGATCTAAAAAAATAATTTGGCCAAAATAAAGAGTCCCGTTCCCGAGCCATTTGTTCTTAGAAAGCACAAATAATTTGTTTACTGCCAAAATTAAGAATCTGTAAACAAATAGGGTGAGTATAGGCCAAGATTATCATGCCTTTTTCTTCTTCTGTCGATTTATCTTTAGTTGTATGTAGGTACTATGTACGAGTAAGTATATAAATTCATCCGCATAGTCATTTAACATACAGGGTGCCCTTTTGGAACAAATTGCTCTGCAAAGCGGCACAAAAATGGGATAAAAGCCCCTAAAATTTATGTCCAGGGCTCATCGTGGGCCATTAACACGTAGTAGCGTTCTGCATAAAACATTAAAACGTCACGACGTCGCGCCTGCAGTTTTATTTACGGGACACCCTGTATTAACAATTTTCAATTATTTCACACCCTGTATAGGCGTCAGGTGCGCCGTTTCCTTTTACGAAATCATCATTTGCTTTGCAACTTTTATTTTTGCTCATATTTTGTTCATTCCAAGCCTTTTTTCATATTTTTTAAACAACAATTTTGTTCGGAATTCTGTTTTACACAATATACACCCTGAGGGCATTTTCAGAATTATTCACGCTGCGTTTTTATACGCCGCTTTCGTTTCTGTATTATTTGACCTAATTTAATAAAAACATGAGTTAATCAGGCAATCGTTAAATACCCAATTTGGCAATATTGTCCGCCCACAGGATTGCAAGACAACAAGACTTCACATACTGGCAGCTGCTTCATCGAATCTTGATAAAATTAAATTAAAAATAAATTGGGATTCGAATTTCGAATGCACTCTCTCGATATCTTCAGTAATATCGATGGATTCGATGGATATCGGCGACCGGGCCGGGTCGTGACCCGTAAGGCAGGTGTTTGTTACGGCATCTCTGTATTGAAATCTTATAATATTTCGATCTACATTATGTTCCAGAGGTTACGTCATGCTTTGAATTATAGAATCATTAATCCAATACAAAATGATTCGAACAGTTTTGTATAGAAGTTCAATATTTTTTTTTCAAAATTTGACCGATTTTCCACAGAGACAGTTGTCCAATTTCATGATCTAAACAAGCTCTTAAAAATTTCTTTGAAAATTAAAAATATTAGGTACTGTAATTACTTAACCTCACTCATAGTAGAAGAAAGTGAATCAGACATCTAGATAACAATTACACAAAGACTCCAATTTAGCATTTTTATCCAAGTCACGCCCCATCCTAACGAAGTAGGCATTTGTCAGAGCCACAACCGCCGGATCGCATTCTAAATCGCGATAAAAACAGAATTTACCACTGCCCTAATGGTAATGATACCAAACAAGTAGGCAAGTGAGAATTGCCGAGGTTATTCCACACTTTCCGGAAATTCCGGAGAATAAAGGGCTACAGTATGGCGTGGTTCTCAATGAACGTGGGCGGGGGCGCTGCAGTATCAGAAGAACTGTCAAATCAATTTCAAATCTGCCTCCGTTGTCTAGTAGTCTGGGAAATAGGCCCCCAACTACCGATCAGGAGAACTTCGGTTCGATTCCCAGGAAAGGGAAACAAAGTTGATATTTTGTTAATTTTATCACTTTGTGAGATTTTCCCCAGTTTGGTTTCCTAACCAAACAATCAATAAAACAAAGGCTGATTGTCTGGAAGAAAAAAGATTGCTTCGGAGGGCACGTTAAGCCGACGGTACGGGTTGCTGTGTTTGATAGTAGTTGTTACACAAACCATGTCAGAGGCCTATTAGCTGTGCACTTAGGGGGTTTAAAATCTCTGACACCAGGGTTCCTCAAGTCGATCAACACGGAACCCACACGAAAAGAAGAAGAATGTCAAATCTCAAGATGGCGGGCTGGCGGCGTTAGTACCTTTTTTCGCCACATTCATTTAAAGCGTGGTCGTGCCCTATCTGAGGAAATTAGGAGCCCCGTCGAAGCTCGTTTCCGAAATGCTTCATTATAAACATCGTAAGTTTTTACTGTTCGGCATCAAAGGACTATTCAAAGAGTAATTTCGAGAGGAGTCATTGTCTTTACAGACTCCCGAAAATTTGAAAATGGCTACTAAAATTTACTCGTTTGCAAAGATACCTACTTAGGTTTGTAGTATTATGAGAACCTTATCTGTTTACTTACTTTAGCAAGACGAAAGCAATTGTGTGAGGGAAAAAAATGTTTTTCCATATTCTAACCTAAATTTTTTAAGAAAAGTTTGTCAGTTTCATCAGTAGAACTAACACACTTTCGCTATAAAAACGAATAAAACGCTTTCAATGAAACTGCATTGAAAGACCATGCGGTGGCGTGAATACAAGTATCATCATCATTCTCCTCAATAATTTTAACCAGAACTATGAATTCCCGCAAAATACATGTAAGCGAGTCAGGGAAACCCGCAAAATCTTCTATCTGAAATTGTATTTGAAATATCAAAAACGTGAGATGAAAGTTGCCGGCCAAATCTAGATAGGTAATGCAAAATACACGAATGCGCTTGAAACCCGGAACTCGGAACTCTTTTGACGGCGGAGGCTCACTCACGTAACATTTGGAATATATCACCATGTATAAAAGCTCGCGAAAGAAAATGTTATTGAATTTGTATTAGACTTATCTAACCAGTCTTAACTGGTTTTAAAATATACCTAGGGCTGTTTTGGAGACAGTGCGCAAACTGAAAGGGGTTGTTCAAACAACGAAACTGAATAACTATTAAAAAGAAATTGTAACGGGCGTGCGTGGTGCCGGGTTAGAATAGCATTACCCCATAACTTCCTGTGGGTGTCGTAAAAGGAGACTAAGGGATAAATCCAGGGGAAGGGCAGCAGCGTTCCCTGTGAATGGAAAACTTCTACTGCGCTCACAAACCCGCATGCCAAGCGTGGTGAGTATGGCATATACCCCCAATTTTGGGGAGGTCCATGTCCACGTCCAGCATTGGAATGTTGTGGCTGATGATGATGATGATGATATATGGGACAGCTTGATAGGGGTTGCTCACTTTGCTCAGTCAATGAAACTGAACAACTTTCACCAGGAAATTGTTTTTGGAAATGAAAACAATTTTTGACTTTCATAATTATACAAAAAATTGTAACCACTTGTTTGGGTCAATTATAAAATTATAACTTGTATGAGAAAGGCAAAATTCTTTTTAATTTCCTGAAAGAAATTCATGGTAAAAGTTGTTCAATTTCTTTGACTGGGCGATCCCTAGTTTGCAGTTCAACGTCACGCCACATAATTATTTCAGTAAATCTTGATTGTTACAGCAAAATAATGGCTTAGTTCATAATAACGCCTCTTTTAGCCATAAAATGTTCCAATGTTAATAAATAATAAATGCCTATTTCCGCCACCTTTTATGTTTTATTCAGCCATATACTACGTGTTAACGGTGCCGATGAAGCCTGATATAAATTTTGTAGGTTTTGTTTTACGCTGTATACCGAAAAATAGGCTTTACTTTAGTTCAAATATAGGGCTTTAGTGTACAATTCATTTAAACAGAAAATACTACTATTTATTTTCAAATAAACAAAATTATAATTTATCTTATCTTTGTTCAAGGGTTTCACTTCAAAGAATAAAGAATGAACATGATAAAAAAAAAATAGGTCGATATTTAATTGCTACAATTTGATATAAGCTGTGGTACAATAGGTGATCCATTACGTATGAATGCACAAAGGCAATAACGTAAATGAAAACTAGCACTCGTCTGTGCAGCTTTTCAAAATATTGAATGGAATCCATGATGCGGAATGTTTGTATGAATAGACTAGCTTTGTACCCTTAGAGTACATGCAGTATTACTATTTAACACTATTTCGTTTTGTAAAAAGTAAATAGGAAGAGAAATAAATTTCCTCGTATCGTGATGGTTTTCACGTTGGGTGATCGCTACGCAAGCTATGCGGCCCTTAGCGGAGTCTACCACCGCTTAAGGGCTAGTCTAGGCAGCCAGTTTTGCCCACAGGAAAGCCTATGAAGCTGTTATTTGGGACCTACCACATCTGCTGCTACAATCCACTGCTTAAGGAGGGTAATTGCCATATTTAGGAAGCTTGGCAGGTAACTACAAGCTTTCTGCCTTTTCCGTGGATAGGTACTATCTTTCGGCCTTGACGGCCCCCACAGCCTAGTTGGCAGTGTATCTGCCTGCTAAGCAGAGGGTCCCGGGTTCGATTCCCGGCCGGGGCAGACATTTGAATGATAAATTTAAATGTCTGTTTCTGGGTCTGGGCGTTCTTTGTGGTCGTTTCTGTGTATGTCCATGGCACCCCGATACAGGGAATCCTAGTGGGGGCTATTGTATGAGTGTGGTCGTGTTTGTGTTTGTTTGTTTCAGTCGGTTCTTACAACACCCGACCACGGGACGGACCGTTTGGAGGTAAATACGACCCTACTCACCCACTAATCTTTTAGGTCTATCGCTATAATAAATTTTACTGAAATATCTAGTCTCACAACTTTCCAAAACTCTGAATCTTACACAGCTAGCCGGAGTGCATGAGTGGCCGATAAATAACAAATCAGTCACAAGCATAATGGGTCCGGAGCGCCAAGAAGTTAAAGTTGGCCGGAGTTCAAGCCAGGAGCCGGCTCCTGGACACAGGCTGCATAAAGGTAAGTGTCCTGCTCCTAACTTCTGCTTTCGTGGTCTAGTGGATTGAGTCTCTGGCTCTGCATCCGGAAGTCATGGATTCAATTTCCCCGAAGGGAACACAAAAATTAGTAAAGTATCACTTTTAAATTTGTGATATTTTCTCCACTTAGGTTAGGACAATGAAGTGCAGGGTAAATCACCAGATAATCAGCCAATATAGTTCCCTGATTCGTGAAAAATTCTAGTATCAACGTTAGTGGTAGGGCCGTTAGTAATTTAAGTCTATAGAAATGAGAAGGTAACTGGTAAGGTCGTTACAAATATTTTCTGATTCAAACTTTTAACCGTCAAGCTTTTCATCAAAAACATAATATTCTCAAACATCCATAACATTTCAAAACGACCTTTCACGCATTTGTGCCCTCGCAAAAACATTTAACCTTTCAAAAATTTAATATCTACCGTGCAAGCTGTCGATTACATACTCTGAGGCACCATTGCGCACATTCGCAGATGAAATATTCAACCAAATACATCGGGGCGTCCCCGTATATACCGCTCGAAACCGGATGAAACTCGAAATTGTTTCGCTGGACGCTCCGCAAATAAAAAAACTCAACTTACACTGAAAAATAAAACTTACCTTTGGGAGAGGATAACCCTGTGATTGAAATTGTGAGAGTATTGGATTTTTATTGAAGTTCTATGTGGGTATGAGCTTTATTAAACCAGTATTTGCACACATCTATCTATGTACCTATAGGTATATGACGACAATTTTATTTTCTTATCAGAAAAAAAGTAAAGATGCCTAGGTACCGTGAACCGCCGACCTATATGATTTGTTTGTCAAATCAGATCAAATCATTATTTCTTCAACAAATACTTGGTAATGTTAAATAAGTTTGAAGCTAGGTCTGCTTCTTCTGTCGAGTGGGCCTTGAGTCGATAGACCCGATGAACCCTGGTGTCAGAGTTTTTAAAGCTAGGTATTTGATACACATTGTATTCAATGGATTAATTTTATCACCACACATTAACGTTTATGGCGACAAACAACTCGTAAAATAACTGTCATAATCGTGTGGAAGAAAGCAATCGAATCTAACCATTTCTTTTTACGACTCTAGGTGGTAACACAACAACTTTATATCAACTTTTTTTCAGCTTCACGCCCTATATCGTTTTCAATTACTATAACAGTAAAAGTTTGGTAGATTTCCTATTCAGTCTGACAACGAATGGGTATAAAATTTACTGCATGCTCTGCCGAAACGGCATGTAAGGTTGTTTTACTGTCGATTTTACGATAAATAGCGCCATTTTAGCTCCGCCATTATGGTCTTGACGACGCACGGAATGGCTACTTGAGATTGTGGAAGCAAGCAAGTCTAAAACGCCTAGGATAAACTGCAGTTGCGGCTTCGATTGTTGCAGTGATACATTTCAACAAACAAAACAACTGCGATACTTTAGCCGTTGGTGGAGTTTGGCAAAATTTCAGATTCGGTTCACTGGCTCTCGGAGTCATAAGTTTGTGTCGTTGCGAAACAATAGTGCTTTGAAGTTGTATCTCTTTTACCTTAGTATGTCTTGGCGGTATTTTCTAACAAGGTTCATTGTGTATTGTATAGTTAGATTGTCTTTCAGCTAATGTATGGACAAAATGCGTAGAATTTGCTGGTGTATAAGTATCTGAGGTTATATACCTATAACTTGAGAAGCCCCCATGTGACGACTATTATACATTGTGTCAAGGTGGAGAAGGAGAAAATCTTTAGCCATCTTAAATAAATAATATTTACAATGTCATCATCGCAGCCTGTATCAGTCCACTGCTGGACATTAGGCTTCACCCATGGCCTGCCACTCAGCTCGGTCTACAGACGTTTTCATAATCTAAATAAAATTTTGTTAGACTTGCTTAGCCACTTAAATTTTCAGCAAATAAAGAACAAAATTAACATAATACTATTAGGGCTTTCATAACAAAGGAAAACCTTAAGGAAAATGGTGGAGAGAAGTCTTAAAAGTCATTCAAAATGAGTGTTGTTATCCGAAAGATGTTTAACATAAATAGGATCAAGGACTTTTCATCCCTAAAATAATTCTAATTCTTCGTCAGAAGTTAATAAAGGTCAATTTTATATCGACTTTTCATTATTGCAAGAGAGTTTATTTAAACTAATTTAGAAAATAGATTATGGCTTAAAAGAAATGTGATTGTAAAGTAACAATAAAAAAGACTACACAGATATCACCATCGGTCGTCAGGTAGGTAGCTACTTAAATGGGCATAGAATCTAAGTGCAATATATTCTATTCTCGTCTAAGTTACACCCCATCAAATGGCGACAAAAGAAGCTAGATCGTGTTAATGGCCAATAATTGACGTATTAAACCTCTACTAGGGTTGCCAGGTTCAAAAAATATTGCCTAGGAAGCAACAACGTTTTAAATATCTTATTTGGCTTAGTTAAAATAAAACAATGACAGTAGAATATTTGTGTTTTTAGATCTTTTGAACTATTCAACAAATCGAATTTTTTATAAAACGAAACGATAACACTTGACGACCATGAAAATGTGTGTAATAAAAACTCAAAATTAAGAGCACTAAAACTTTTTCACGCGCGTAGCGATATTTGCAGTTGCCTCAAAGAGCTTGCAAAAATTCAAACTTATATTAAAATCCTGGAAAAGGCAACTTTTATGTCATAATGAATATGAAAGAAAGAAAATAATAAATTCGACTCGGGCCACGAACCTCGGGCAGGATTCGAACCTGCGCCTCTGGATTGCCATAATGCCAATATGAAATAAAAATAGCATTATATTTAAAATAGCAAGTGCTAAAATATCCTCAAAAAAAAAAACAACTTTTATGTCAATATATTTTTTTTCATTTTCCTGTGTTAGGGGCTGGCAATACTGACCACAAAAAAAAAACCACACTAGAGTCAATTATTTTCTTTGGCGTAGTGGCGTGATTTGAGCTCAGCTAGTGTAAGTCAGTAAATTATCGTAGGTACCAAATTGCCAGCTATTTATTCCTGTCGGGTTTATCACGCTTTTCTTTGTTAATTGAGACATTTGCACAAAATGGCCGTGTACATATAGAACAGAGCTGGTAACTGAAAGAAATCGTAAGAAAGAGAAAATATTCGTCTCTTTAAAAATAGAGGTTTTAAAAATTACATTTTATTTTATTTTCCTTGAACGTTTCGTATAAAATACTTTCCCAGCTATTTACTTATGGTTAGTAAGTAGGTATAGAGCAAGGAGCGAGGAGCTGAAGGACTTATGGACATCCTAAAAGCCTTTATCTATGGTACCTACTATATGGCAGGTCTTTTTAGTTCGTGGTCAGGGTATATAGTAGAGATTTAAAACGATTAAAGTGCGCTTCTTACTCAAGCACTGAAAACAAGACGTAATGTCAATGTCATGTGTATATTTGCTATCTTTTTCATAATTCAAATTTGAGAAAGTGACAGCGCTATCTTAAAATTTTAGGCAAATATTGAGGGCAATTCTGGGTGCACACCGCTATAAATGTGTCAATGTCAAAATCGCTAAACTAAAATTAAATTTAACCGGTGACATAACCTGACATAACTAAAGGCTATTCCAGGCGAACCCACATTTTTTAAACATTTGACATAATAGTCCTGTGGTGTTGCTAGTCTGAAGAAGTTTTTTTTTTTTTTATCAGTTTTATCGCTCTGGAAACTAGACTTGGAACAGTTTTTCGCCTAGGACGGAAAAGGTTTCGTTCATTTCCTGGAAAATAAGTGTTTCCGAAAAACACTAAACGTCATCCACCCTTCGGAATAACTGTCAATCAAGTCAAGGTCCATGTGTATGATAGGTATTATTACGTTACTCTTTGCGTTTATGTTTGTTTACATTTTAAAGCAACCCTTTCATGGTAGTTTCCATGATTTTCTTGAGCAGAACAACATGAAAATGTAGTTCCGGCAGAAACATTGGGCAGAAACAAGCCGCCGCTAGTTGAAGGCCACCAGTTTCTTCAGCCCCCCGCGTCGGTGGCGTGATATGACATGCCACCTAAGCCCCAAACCTAATGTATCGTATTTGAATTCAAGTAATAAGTCAGAGGCCCCATAGAATGAACTGTGTCGTCGCAGATGGCATATTGAGAAAATACGGACCCCCCAAAAAGAGTTACTCCTGAAGAAATCCACGAGCAAAAACGAGATATCATAGCAAGCAAGTTGCTGTAGTTAAAAAGGTAAGGATAGGTACTAAGTTGTAGCAAATCGTTTTGTTAATTTTGAATATGCATTAGTTTATTGATCTGAACTTTTAACTCTTTGTAGATTGAAAGATCCTGCATAATTTTGAAGACAACTCAAAGAATTTCAACAAATAAAAAGAAAAGCCGATATCAACATATCGAAACATGGTTTTGCCTGGCAGTCTTCAGACAAGAGAAGGCTTGGTCTTTCAAGTGCTACATGGCAGTGTTCAGAGAACAGGCTGAGTCCACTGCAATAACTTATTGGGAGATAACAGGTACAAATGGATTAATTAATCTTTCAACAATTGTTGTAATTTTTTAACATCTTAACTGCTGAAAACCTGCTTAGCATGACAACCTTGCTGCAAAGGCTATGGGCAAAAACGACCGTGGTAGTACCGTGCTTACAGGTTGCGCAATAAGTGTGTATGGGTTCAGCAGCTAGTATTAATTCCAAGTCCAATAGTTTGTTTACAATTTTACAGATAATTAGATGTGAATATACCTCGGTTTTTTATGTATGTGTGTGAAAGGAAGGAGGTATCAAGAATTTTAAAAGACCTAACCTAAAAATCTTCATGTAAGAAGCATGTAAGAAATTTTATTAGAAAATTCTTACGTTACAGAGATAAGCAGGTGATTAGGCCTGCATGAGATTTACCTAACTACAAAATGTTTTCACTTTGGTATTTAAATAAGGTAGAGATCTGATTTCTTTTTGATTTCTTTTTCAGACGACGAAGCGACGAAGAACCTAATAGATGTATAGCAAAATGTGTAATAATTAGAATGTGAATGAGAATAATGCAGTTGGCTGAAGAAACCAAGGCGCGATACAAAATAAGCGGAGAATACCACATTTAGCCTATACTATTCGGTTTAGTTTTTTTCTAATCTCGCTCCAGTTTAGACTAGGTGGTTCAGAAAAAACTCATACAAATAAAATTAATTAAATTTATACTGTTGTTTTATTTATTTACATAAAACCCAGTACTTTCATTTTAAAATAACGTACAGTAATTATGAGATACACGCATGCCTTGAAGGACCTGACCTGATGAGTATTTACATTCTGTACAAAGACAGAACGCCGCTCTTAGAAACTGTTGGCGTATTTTACTGACTAATACAATACAAATACAATATACTTTATTGCACACTTAATAAAACACATACAGAAACAACAAACAAAGAATATTAGTGTACATATAGGCGGCCTTATTGCTAAGAGGCAATCTCTTCCAGGCTTCTCTGACTAAACGCTTCTAAAACTCTTTCATAATGCGCACAGCACAAGAGTGGAACTCACTACCAGCGTCTGTGTTTCCGAATGCATACACTTCAAAGTTAGAGTGAACAGGCATCTTCTGGGTGAGCTCGCTCCATCGTCGATTTCGTCCAGTCGCTATGTGAGGAACGATACCATTACCAGAGGACTCAAAATGGAGAGTCGATATATTCATCAGTCGTCTTGCCACTGACGCGTGCGCGCGGGCAGACGCGTCAGAATTCGCTCACATCCAGGAGCTGGCGCCCCAGCACGCGCGGCCACCCGATGGAAAGGCTACCCCCATGACCTAGTCTCTAGTCTCTTTCGTTTTCTCTCACTTTCATCACAAAGGCCAAAGTGCCTACCACTCTCTTTAAATAAATAAATAAAATGGTTGCGCCAGTTTAAGCATTTTAATAAACTTACTCAGTAATAATTCTTTTAACGTATTATTTACACTGTTACTTACCAATTTCTTAGTAATTCTTTCTTATAAACCAAGTTTTGGGAGTTAATCTCTTCCAACATAAAAAACAAAGATTTTGATAAAAATAATTTATTAGTTATTTTAATCTTAATGCCATGGACTAGAATCATTTTAAAAATATAGAATGTGCCAGCTGCTTCGCTTTAGCTTTATTTACTAGAACTATGATTCATAGCTCCAAGGAACTATGTTCATAGTTCCAAGAAATATGATCATAGCTCCAAGAAATATAATTATAGTTCCAAGAAATATGATAATGTTCCGAGAAATTTGAGTCAAATTTATTGTCTGCCATAGAAGAGAAGCAGCAGGTATCACTTGAAATTTAATGCTGTAAGATACTTTTTATTGAAGAATGGTTGTAAAAAAGGTTGCATGGAGCTGTTGGGTGAATAATTGATGGTCTGTGTATTTTATTTCCATCATTTTTTCATTTCATTCCATCTACTGTGCCTGAAGAAGGTATATGGCATTTCCAATGCATTCTGAATCTTATGAAATCACATAGCTACTTTATGAACACAAATCACCATATCACTCTGGAAAGCAAGTGACTTCATTTCCCATCAAAAATGACTCTGGAAACAGGCGTTTGTTGTTCCGTGTTGGTGTCTTAGTGGATAACATTCAAGCAAGCACATTTATGATTTCGTAAGTGATTCCAAAACTGTAGAGCATTGCTCTTAAAAACATTTATTCCATTCCATTCGTGGGCCACTACCAGCAGCCACGACGTTATCCTCACTTATATTACTCTTCCATGAGCCTCGTATACCCTCCTGCTGCACGTTTACGTACCACTTTGCACACAAATCTAAGGACCACTTATCATATTTTTCGATTCTGAACCCCAAATTTTTAGGCAATTTGACACAACTAAATTTAAGCGGCACCATTTTAACCGCTGCTAAAAATAAGCCAGTTTGACGCAAATTGATCAAATTTTACGAGATTTAATTATGTCATTTGAACTTTTAATTTTTTGACATTCTACCTAGAATAGCCTTTTTTATCCATGTCAAAACTAAAATTTTAATTTTTTGACATCGCTAAATATAGAGACCGGTGTTGCTAGTCTGAAAAGGTTTTTCTTTTTTTTTGTAAATTTTATGGCTTTGGAAACTAGACACGGAAAAGTATCCATTCGTTTGAACAAAACCAAATATACCAGCTGCTTTTCAGACTTCTGAACTCCACCTTCATAAGGGATAAAGGTGTAAATATTTGTATTAGGATTGCTCACTCATATATTTTTTCTTTTTATTAACCTAAGTTTTTTGGTAAAGTTGTTTAATTTTATGAGTAGGTTAAACATTTTTTAATCCCTGCATAGTCTTTATTGTACTAAAAATTAAAATTAAGAAAAATATAATGACTGTATCAGACTCATTTTAATTTAAAATAAAAATAATCTGTCTACAGTAAAAAAAAAAGGTTTTATTCATAAATTGTACATAGGACTGTATTGAAAAACAATAGTATAGGGATAGTTATTTAAATATTATTATTTGTGGTGCCTTTTCAGACGAATATACGGTGACGATAAAGGCATCGTAGTCTATATTTTTAAAACGCTGAAAGTTATCTCAATTGTGGCTCTGCTTAGTGCATGGGGACAGTTGTACCTCTCTTCGGGCGAGCGCCAGGAGCTGGCAATGGATCAGGAGGGGTCATCAGCCGCGCCAGTAGGGGATAAAGCTTGTCGCCTATAAAATGCAATAAGGAGTTAATTTTATTATTCACACAGGAAAAATAATCTTGTTTCGTGTGGGTTTTTAAATCTACGAACTACCATCAGTGTCAGTTTTTAACCACCTATTTTTCTTCTGCTTTTCGTGTGGGTTTCGAGTCTATATAGTATAGTGTCTAGTGTCCCGATGAACCCTGATGACAGACTTTATAAACCACCTAATAGCACAGCTTCCATGCTGGCACAGCTTTTAATTTAGGCGATGGGCTGACAACCTGTCACTATAGCAATATACAGTTCAATCTGGAATAACCCTCAAAACTTGTCAGACGTGACGGGTTTTTTAGGTCGTTTACGCTCTGCCTACCCCATTAGGGATAGAGGTGTGATTATATGTATGTATGTTATGCCGTTGACATGGTTTCTGTAATCATCACTATCAAAGACAGCAACCGGAATCAACGACTTAACTTGGCGTGGTTTATGGGAGAAATGTAGATGCCAATATGCATTTCGTCTACTGCATCCTACGTAGGTATAAAGCATCCAAAACATGTCATGAAACCTGAAAATCAGATAAATAGTTTTTAAAATTAATAAATTTATTCACAAATAAGTGAGTAGTGTTTGAGTGGAGCGTTCGTTGGTCAAATGGTTAGTATTTATTCATTCCGGAAACGATGTTGAGCAACAATCGCCATGGCCAGGCCATGGATGGATGACCGATAGTGATATAACAACTCGAGCGTTTCCGTGCTTTGAAAGGTACGTTAAGTCGTTGGTTCCGGTTAATATCGTAGATATTATTAATCGTTTAACCATATCAGAGGCTATTGCTTAGCATTGGTGGCTTGAAAACCCTGACAGCTGGCTGGGGTGGCCACTAACCTGGCAAAAGCCTAATTTAGGATTGGGTCTGGTTTCCCTTCTGGGTTGTGGAGGTCAGATGGCAGACGCTTTGCGTGAAACCAGCACCCTCAATAAAACCCCTAGATTAGGTATAAGTCTAGGGAATTGAAGTAAGAGTGTTTTAAAATCATGCTATTGGATTTGACTACTTGAATCCTCTGTCATATACTTGGTACATGTATGTATGTAGTACCTTCTTACTACTGAAAACATAGGTACTGAACACTACACTGAATTTACGACTGAAAAAGAATAGACAGGTAAGTGAGGTTTAATAATCTTACTCTTGCATCATCCGGCCCTTACATACTCTTGTCAACGGGAACTTTATCCACTCTGGAGTCTGCTGTTCTATGATTGATGTGCATTCTTCTGCCGTACTACGACTTATAGATGACTGACTTTAAGCAAGAACGTTGATTTCGCCCACAGAGGTACGAGATACCAGATCTTCAATGGGCAAAGAAGTGCAGAGTACTTAGTACCTAGAAAAACGATTTACCTAATGTAAACTGAACATAATAAACTACCCCAGGACACCTGGTAATAATGTATTTATTTGTTATATTCCATTTCTCGCGTGCGTCACCCTAGTAACAAAATTAACATGGAATTGCAAACCGTTCAAGCTTTAAAGACTCTGTAAACCAATTGAGTACCTTTCTTCGGCCACTGAACGCAAAAAATATCCTTGTTCACTTGGCCGCGGCCTTCTGTGCAGGAGGTCGTGGTTCGAATCCCACCACGTACCAATGTGTTTTTTGGTTTTCTTCTTATATGCGATGTGCATTGAACCCAGTTTCACTGCTTTTTACTGAAAGAAAAGGACTACGGAAAATATATCTAGAAACGAAAACACGAAAACACTGAGTAGATAACCACTAGCGTTCTAAGAGACTTCCATACTTGTTTATGGAACCTATTTGATCCAAATATCACTACCAACCCAGCGAATATTAAACGTCATAATTTTCAAAATACGTCAGGGTAGCCAATAGCACAAGAATAGACAATAGGGATGGTCACATGTAGTTCCTGATAAAATCGATATCGATAAATTCATCATGGGCGGCGCCGACGTGGATCCCTTCATACATATTGTAAAACATTTAAAAATAAATAAAACATTAAGTAGTTTTTCTGTATATTTTTAATTATTTATATCATTATATTTACAATTAAGGTATGTATGGGTATTAAGTATTTCCCATACTAATTGTCTGATCGAGGTGGTCGTCCTAATAAGTCTTTGGACTGGAAATGATCTCCACATAATTTGGTGGCGTTTTTAAAAGTTTTTCGATTGGTATGTAAGCCAAGTCTTCGTTTTCTATAATTTTCACCCATTGTCGTCTACATCTGAAATTAAATTAGTTTTCATTTCAATCAAAAGTAAGTCACTTGAGTTTCTAAACTTACTTGCACAAAAATAGAGTTTATTCTCAAAGGCATTATGTGAACAAGGTACATGCTAGATAAAGCCATCATAATATCTTAAAAGTCTGGAAAAATACTGAACAACATAGGTACTTAATATTTTTATCGATAGTGAAGATTACACCACTATTGTTTACTGACATACAAATATTATTTGCCTATTTCAGAAAGATAGCATATTATTTTAGTCTTGTTGATAGTACAAGAGAATAAACCACT
This sequence comes from Scrobipalpa atriplicella, assembly GCA_029255725.1. Taxonomy (NCBI): domain Eukaryota; kingdom Metazoa; phylum Arthropoda; class Insecta; order Lepidoptera; family Gelechiidae; genus Scrobipalpa; species Scrobipalpa atriplicella. The sequence continues at coordinate 14,980 of JARACY010006326.1, forward strand.
TAAATTGCGCTCAAGTTGAACTTACCTGTCTACATCTTTATAGGAAATTTAGCCATAAATTTCCTTTTAACTGGTTTTTTTTTGACTACATCGTTTTCTGCAAATCACGCACGGTTTGCACAAAATAATCGGGGCGATTGTTCCAAACAACAACTATTATAGAGTTTCTAACACTCAGGCAACCCAATTTAATACATAATAACGCATAATTTGTTGAAAATCACTGAATAATTTCGAACGACATCAATTGTAATTTTGAACGACACATGACAGACTGTGAAAGACTATAAAGCGATAGCATGTGACATAGACACTTTGTCGCCATCTTGGTCGCCATGAAAAGTGGACCAAATAAGATCAAAGTTATCTTGTTCGTAGTTGCATGAGGCGAAAACACCAACTTGAACTTTCAGTTGTATGTGGTTTCCATAGTGATTTCGCTATAGTTTGACATGGCTAAGATAAGAGACGTCAAACTAAATTTACCTATGTCATGGTTTTTGTAGAATAGCCATACGGTTTTATCTACGTCAAACTAAAAATTTTAGTTTTAGTTGGCCTCTAGAATAGGGTTCATTATATGCAAATTTGCCAAAGTTTGACGTAGTTAAACTCAGTAACTATTAACATTTTACACACATAAAAAATATATGTGAAACTAGAATATATGCTCGAGGACATGGTTTGCTTATTATTTCAATATTTTACAATTTTTTTAACAAAATAAATCACAAAATCAGGTCTAAAAAACGTTTTGAGGTAGTTGTATTCTTTAATTATAAGTCGGACTTCGTAATTTTTACTGAATATATTCCTCAAACTATAAGCTAGGACATGGTTTGCTCCCTTTTTTGTAATTTTTTTAAAACCGTATTTTTGTGCGATTTTTGTAAATTTTTGGCGGACTTGGACGTAACCGCCACGCTGTGGCGGGCGCTAATTTGAACGATATGTCAATGGTGTTACGTACGAAATTTGAACAGCTCGCAATCGACTTGCGTATCTGACATTGACTTTCGCCTTAAAGAAGTAATGGCGCTGCCAGAATCAACAGAACTAATAATATGAGAATAAGAAGTCCTATAGCAATTTTTTATGCCTTTTCATCTGTATTTCGTTTCTGCAAAATAAAAACTGGAAGGTATAATAAGCAAAGCTACAATTTTTCCACCACTGAGTAGGTAATCACTAGTTTTCCACGTTACAAGAACTTGTAAAATTAGTCATGCTACTTATATACAAGACTTACCTCGGTTTTTCACGAACTTTTTATTAAAAAATACTTTTTTAGAATGAGAAGAAAAACTTTACATAAAATAAAACCCTTCCTTATTTATGCTTTTCACATAATAATGGGTGTAAGGGACAACTTAACGCAATTAGATAGAGGTGTCACAGACAAAGAAACTGAACCACTTTCACCAGGTAATTCTTTCAGGAATAATTTTTTTAACTTTCCCGTACAAATTTTTTGATCGAGGTGATGATTATTTTGTATGAGAAAGTCAATATTAATAAATTTTTTTGTAAGAATTTTCTGGTGTTGATCAGTTTCATTGACTGAGCAACCCCTATCAGTTTACGCAAAGCTGCTGTCCCTTACACCTCGTAAAAGATGGTCATGTTTCGTTTTCAACAATAAAATTAATTAATATTGGATAAAAATGTTCTCAATTCATTATTTTTCGTAAATTCGGTGATGATTTCGCTGTAGGACAGAACTATTTTAAACTATGTTAAAATATAAAATTTGCAATTGTACATTTCATATTTTTCACATTTCTACACTAGTAAGTAGGTATATTAGTGCCAAATTCCCTTTGTTTTTTCATGTAGGGTCCACTGAAGGGTCTAAATGATCGTTCAACGTTTATTTTCATTTCGGACTAGCCCTTTTACCCTTGTCTTCCCTTGATACATCGTTGAAGGGTAAACGAAATATACCCCACTTTTCAGATCAAATAATAGGGAAGACGGAGCATGACAACTTAAAAAGTGTGCCATGGAGAAAGTAAATAAACTGAAATGTGCTTTATGAGCAGTTCAGCACCAACAAGACTTAGCTAAATCTCAACTACTTTACTGTTCACGCATGATAGAAAAGGACTGGTATAGTTAAGTCGTATCTTTTGCAACATACAAACATTATGTACACTTAAAAAACACAAAATATGCTGTACGTGGTGGGATTCGAACCACGACCTCCTGCACAGAAGGCCGCGGCCAAGTGAACAAGGATATTTTTTGCGTTCAGTGGCCGAAGAAAGGTACTCAATTGGTTTACAGAGTCTTTAAAGCTTGAACGGTTTGCAATTCCATGTTAATTTTGTTACTAGGGTGACGCACGCGAGAAATGGAATATAACAAATAAATACATTATTACCAGGTGTCCTGGGGTAGTTTATTATGTTCAGTTTACATTAGGTAAATCGTTTTTCTAGGTACTAAGTACTCTGCACTTCTTTGCCCATTGAAGATCTGGTATCTCGTACCTCTGTGGGCGAAATCAACGTTCTTGCTTAAAGTCAGTCATCTATAAGTCGTAGTACGGCAGAAGAATGCACATCAATCATAGAACAGCAGACTCCAGAGTGGATAAAGTTCCCGTTGACAAGAGTATGTAAGGGCCGGATGATGCAAGAGTAAGATTATTAAACCTCACTTACCT